>BSQZ01000003.1:18104739-18212239 GCA_033239005.1 Lamellibrachia satsuma
TATATATATATATTGTGCTCTTCACTTGTGAAATGATTTCTGTATTTTTGTTTATGTAGTGGGAAATGCTTATTACAAGTATTGCACTTCCTGAATTTCCCTTCAACATTTCTTTAAATCTGCCTATGTATTTACACATTTAGATAGCAGCAAAATGGTGTCCTTGTTGGTATATAATGTTGTATTGTATAGCTTTATGTTGAAATGTTGTATAAACTCCAATTCCAATTCTAAATAGTTTGATTTCACGGTAGTCGGCCGTTGAACCGATTCGAAAATTGAACCGCTGCAACACGTGTTGCGCAATGTGCGCTTGTCTCTGACGCGAAGTCGCGCGGAGTCAGGCGCTCATTACACTGGTCTACGATTCAACAAAACTTCAGTCGCAGCAACGGGCGACAAACGGCGCCTGTGTGTCGGATCCAAACTAAACCACAACTCGTGGGGCGCGCGTGCATGCAGTTCCAGACAATAACGTTAGGATCGGGACGGTGCGCACGAGTTGCGACACCGTTTGTTGTGCAAAGTGCGCTGACCAGTCGCATAGAGTCGTGGAACGTGCGCTTATCCCAATCGCACAACCACTGTACGGAAAATCGCTGCTAGTAGTACAAACACGCGACTCGCAATAAAGGTTCAGCATTGTACGCCTGACAGTGAACAACATTTGTTGCTGCGGTTAAAATTTCGAATCGGTTCAACAACTGTAGCGTCGGCCAAATCAACACGCGACTCGAGTTTTGTTGAGTTACGGACCAGCGTACATTGTACGACTGATCCGTCAAATAAATATACGACTCGCAACAAAGGTAAATGTTTAGGATGGTATGCTTGGCAAACTGCAACATTAAATGTTAGTCTATCAAATCTACAATAAACATATCCTAAGTCTGATACGTAATTTCAATGCTGTGACGCACGCACTCACACACACGCACGCACGCACGCACGCACGCACGCACGTGCGCACGCACGCACGCACGCACGCACGAAAGAACGCATATAAAAATATTGAAGTGGAACTCTTGACACAAAGAAGTGTCAATTATTTCACGCCTATTGCATATGCGAGGTGGTTTAGAGCAGTAATCACTTTTAAACATAACAACTATTGTTACCTCGTTCCTGGGCCGCAACATCAACTGTATCAGTAGTAGCAGCAGCAGCGAAAGCCATTTCCAATCTAAAATTAAAACATTCACATCATAACATTTATCATAATAGTTTATTACATTTAATAAAATTAAAGACACATAAAATAATCATAATCATGAAATATGCACCTGTGTCGTCGTCGACCCTGCACCCTATTACTGGCTACACCCCCAATAATACGATCTGTCCAATCCGTGCCTCTTACAATGGGTTGACAAATCGTCTATATGTATAATTATATATACCTTGAACGGGTTTGGGGCAGGGAGCATAGTGGCTCATATAGCTCCCCAATCAGTGGTTATGATAGGAATTTTTTTAATTTTTATTGTTTACTGTTAGTGCATTGACAAATTTATAGTCTCTTGGTAGGGTATTCCATGGTTTGATTACTCGTTGTGAAAAGAACTTGTGGCGTGTATCTAGTCGGCTGTGGTGTCGAACTATTGACTTGTTGTGTCTTCCTGGACCGGGGTATGGTTTAGCTCGAATATTCTCTTGGTGTCTATGTCAGTAAATCCATTAATAATCTTGAAAACGTCGAGCATATCAGCCCTTTTCCTTCTATCTTGTAGAGACAGGAGGCCACATTTTCGCAATCTTAGATAAAAGGAGCTTAGAGATTCCAGTTATCATCTTAGTGGCCCTCCTCTGGACACTTTCTAATTTGTCTATATCTTTCTGAAGATGTGGGCACAATGCCTGTTGGCAGTTTTCGGTGATGGGTCGGACCAAGGTGATGTATAAATTTGTTGATGTTTTTCATGCTTCTGTCTGTGTAGGCCCTACGAATTGTTCCTAATATTCTATTTGCTTTGTTGACTACGTAGGTTACTTGCTCCTTAACTTTCAGTGATTTGTACGTGTACGGTCATTCTTCATATATATATATATATATATATATATATATATATATATATATATATATATATATATATATATATATATATATATATATATATATATATATATATATATATATATATATATATATATATATATATATATATATATATATATATATTTTGTGTCATCAGCAAACTTTCACAGGAGCTTACTACAGACGAGTCAATGTCGTTTATAAAGATAACAAATAACATTGAGCCAAGTATTGATCCCTGTGGTACACCACTGACCATTTTTAGCCAATCTGACTCCACACCACTTATGCACACGCCTTGTCTTCTATATGTTAGCCAACTTTCAATCCATCTGTTGGTTTTGCCTGTAATGCCATGAGCGGCTATTTTTGAGATGAGTCTGCGATGAAGGACCGTATGAAACTCTTTACTGAAATCCAAGTAGATCACGTCAACTGGATATCCTTTGTCAATATAAGAAGTCACTTCTTCTAGAAATATTAGCAGATTACCAAGACAGCTTCTTTTTGGTCTAAAACCATATTGTGAATCTAGAATCAGCTTGTGTTGTTTAAGATGTTCAGATACGGATTCCAGAATGAAGAACTCCATCACCTTGCGTACTTGTGAAGTTAAACTAACTGGCCGGTAGTTTCCTGGCTTGAAATGGTGTCTTTTCTTATAAATTGGAATGACAAATGCATCAAGCCAGTCTTGTGGTACCTGCCCACTTTGAAAGCTCTTTGTAAACAATGCATTCAATGGCCCGGCTAGTTCTTTGTAAACAATGCATTCAATGGCCCGGCTAATTCTTTGTAAACAATGCATTCAATGGCCCGGCTAGTTCTTTGTAAACAATGCATTCAATGGCCCGGCTAATTCTTCAGCACATCTGTTTAGCACAATTGGGAACATCTTATATGTTCCCGGAAAATTGGATACATTTAGCTTCTTTAGTATATTGTATATGCTTGACTCCTGAAAAAGTGATACTATGTAATTCCTCTTCGCTACTTCCTTGAAACATCTTAACCGGGTGTGGAATTCTGTCTAGATTCTCCTGAGTGAACTGATTCGCGAAATTATTGTTAAATGTTGTTGCCGTCTTGCGGTAATCATTGATAACTATGTTCAATTGGTCTTACCGTTTCTTTCACTTTTAGTTATCCGCTATTTTCACTCTGGTTTCCTCTTTGTTTGACGAACAAGTCTTGATGTTTTGCGTTCTGCTCTCATGAACTTAATATAGTGTTGGTGGATCGTTGTCTCTTTGCATCTGTTCCACCATCTCATAAATGAGAAAGCCGTCACGACGTCACGGGCGGGTATCGGAATTGACACAGAAATATAAGTTTGATGGAACAAAATTTACAATATATTGCCCAACCATGACACCGGCTCAGTCGTGGTAACATAGCCATCTTCTGACACGGCGGTTCGTGTGACGAGAGCCTTCCACTCTCTGCACGGAACGTCGACAAGCAACAAAATCTTGTCAGGTCACACACAACATGGCGTCGCTGGTATTAGTGGCTACTTGCTCGTTTTCGTCAGTGTCATAAAACAGCAAACTTACTTGTTGTTTTAACGGCGACAACGGTGACGGAATCTTGTCAACGTGTCAGGTAGAACAGGCTATAGCGTGGTAGTGTCTCTCCGGTAGAAATCCGACGTGGCTTATTGATTTACGCTGCGAGTAACTGTGGTCGTTTACATTTCGCGTCTGTCACTTACTGCCCGACTGTTACAAACCGGTTGCAGTAACACCGCCTCTAGAAAGCGTGAGTAGACTGGACCACACCGCGGCACCGACAAACCTGCGTCACAGATTCGGGGCTGCGACGTTTACTAACACACCGAAGGTGGTCAGGCGAACAGGCGCGTAGGGCATATGTCAAAAACAACGTACCATACCCGCATGTTCCATCGTGGTGTGATTTGCCCTCAGTTTTGTAAATTCTGTCGGGTTGGAAGAATTTTGGTTGGGAAGGGGAATAAACACGTGTCCCAGTTTAAAAAAAAATGAATTGGATGCTCCCTTTTTGCACGATTATATTTTTTAAGGGCGATTTCTTGTTCTTGGAAAAAATTAACCGAATCTTATGATCCACCACGTCGCATATAAATACATTTTCATTATATTCAGTTTGAAAGATCTCATATTTCACCAAAAGGGATATGCCCTGTTGTATCCCCCCAACACCGACCTCCCCATCGCGCTGTAGCAGCGTTACACGCTTCGCTACACACCGCTCGTCACGGTCTGATGCAAACGTCTCAACAGTGTACGCTGTAAAGACGCTTCACCCTTCGCTGACTCATGTCAAATGTTAACGCTAATAACATAAACAGCAGAGAAAAAACGTTTTATCCGGTATGTCCTCATATCATTAACATATGTTGCTAAGCTACCTGACTAATTATTATTCTCAAGAGTCAACATTTTATTTGTGATTTGAATTAGCATATATTCGTATTTCCGTAAATTCAGATAATATCCAACAATGTTCTATGACAACGTACCTGAAAAAACAGAAATGCGCTTTATGTCTGTCCCTTTCGCTGTACAGGTGTCTACACCATAGATGACGGCGACAGTGAAAGGTATGATTTTGAACAGTTTTAGTTGTGTGCCTACCCTCCACTCCTGGTACGTAGTTGTGTGCCTACCCTCCACTCCTGGTACGTAGTTGTGTGCCTACCCTCCACTCCTGGTACGTAGTTGTGTGCCTACCCTCCACTCCTGGTACGTAGTTGTGTGCCTACCCTCCACTCCTGGTATGTAGCTAAAACAAATTCTAGTTAAATACGTCGATCCCTATGCAGCTCTGCCAGCACGTATTTAATTATAAAACACGATTAGCAGGAAACCAACCAATGCCACAATTGTCGCTTAAACACTGCATTCACACTGACAACATGGCGGTAATCTAAAACGCTTCACACTTTAGCAGTCAGTTAACAACTGAGGACTTACTAATAATCTTCCAAGAGCGCCGTCTCGCAGAACATTTGGACACTGTTGTTTATTCCGTTTCTTCCCATAATGTGATCAGTAAACGTTTCCGAATATTATTCACTACGAATCGAGTATCTCCACTTAATTTGTTTTGTGATATAACTATTATTTGCGTAGACATTGATACGACCCCTCTACCTCGTTTTCGATCAAACGTCTGACGGCGGTTTTGGTAACGAGAAACGCCTAGTCGCCATTCAGTGTTTGCGGGTGAAAAATAATAGGCGTACGCCTGTGTATACCAACAATTAACGAAGCAAAGTTATGCGTACAACGCATACGGTGAGTAAATATGTAATCGTATTTAATTTATTTAATTTACACTTTTTTGATAAATGCCTTGATGCCTTTTAGGGAGTTGCTAATCTTATTGAGTTCTATGTTTATATTATTACTTTTGATTCGACCATCGAACCATGGATCATCCAAATTATTTAGTGCGCTTATTGGAGTGGTGTTATCAGCATAAGTTATACATTCAAAGAGGTCACTAGAAAGAGCTACGTCATTTATAGAAATTATAAATAAGAGTGTTTCTAAAATTAAACCTTTTGGAACACCAGTAGTGATAACACTTTCTTCAGATTTTATATTCTCAATTTCCACATATTGTTTTCGATTAAGTAAATATATTCTACAAAGGTGAAGAGCTGCACCATGTAATCCAGAGTATTTTAATTGATGTAGCAGTATATTGGTATTAGTTGTGTCAAAACCGTTTGACATGTCTAGACACATATTTATTGGCGTAGGAAATGTATAAATCTATGTATAATTTCCAGAATTGCAAATTATGTGGAAAGCTTTTTCTTAACCCGTATTGGCTTTTTTAACATAACGTTTTGGACTGGAAGTTGGAAAAAATACCGATTATTATTGATTTATCTGGATCCAATGGTCAAGCTGCAACGAATGGTCACCCCAGGATTGCTCTGGACACGAGGTCGGCGATTTTGTATGGGAAATGTGTGTTGCTTAAGACCAAGGTTCGAAATAAATTATTTGTTTGGTCCTACAGAACTGACGTCAAGGGAAAGACAGTGCTTCAACTGCAACAGACCTAGCCCCGATGTTAAAATGGGCCTGGGGCTTTTGGCAAGTGATTGTTTATGTTAATTCGTTATTGTTCATATATAGTTTGAAGCAAAACTATTTGCTCCTATTGTTAATTGCTTCCTGCATATATATATATATATATATATATATATATATATATATATATATATATATATATATATATATATATATATATATATATATATATATATATATATATATATATATATATATATATATATATATATGTATATATATATATATATATATATATATATATATTATATATATGTATATATATATATGTATATATATATATATATATATATATATATATATATATATATATATATATATATATATATATATATATATATATATATATATATATATGATTTCCGTTGTTGAATTACGATTTTCGTACAATGCCGATAAACTTTTTTCCTAAAAAGGGCCCGTTATAGACACATTTCTCCTACCAGAATATACGACGAAGATCACGAATATGATAAAAGCAGCAGCGACAAGTTTGTCACATGCTCTATCTTGGCAGGATGTTTGTTCAACCATGTTTTAGGTGACTCGATAACCTATGACCAAACAATAAAGAACCGGTTTCACCGACAGTTTGTCGAGCGGCTACGTAAGTGGAGCGTGACGTAAGTGGAGCGTGACGCGAATAACTGACGTACACGTAACAGTGCGACGCTGGGGTGGTGTCGCCAGTCACAGAACACACCATAACATGACCATCACCGGAGGGAGACCATTATTTAAAACACTGGACTAGCAACGAAGAACACCGACCATAGTACGCTAAGACAGCCTCCCTGGGGTAATCACGCTTTCCAGGTGCAGTTAGGCGGGTAAATTGGTTTGATAGAATATTAATTTACTTCTCCCAGAATGTTTCCGTCCCAGCCAGTATATTTAATTCTACTAATCGGCAGGTTCTGTTATCTGTGATTCTGTTAACAGTGATTCTGTTATCAGTGGTTATGTTATCAGTGATTCTGTTATATGTGATTCTGTTAAGCGGAGTCCAATGTACCATATAGTAGATTCCACTGGGAAACAATACCATATAACATATGTTTCACGTCATAGCTTATGCCCCATCCCTATGAATTTTAATGACATTTTCATATAGAAAATCTTCCTCTTTTAGTTCAACATGCATTCGCACCTGTATTAGGTCCAACTTCAAACATACATCTCAAAGGCGCCCAAGTTCGTTTCGTCCGTATTTTTCACTGCACAACTTTCAGAACTGTATATTGCTTGGTGCCCTGCACGGGCCTAGAATTTTAGTCAACGCCCTGCATGGGCAAGCAAAAATACCTCAAGCACAGCCCAGCCCGGGCCCGCAAACTAGAATTTAGGCCCAGTCATGTAAACGTTCGGCTCAGGCCCAGCACCGGCCAGCATGTTTCAGGCCCATACCCGCGGGCCAAAGACGGGTAAAATCGCGGCTTGTATTAATAATATGTAAGTTTAAAATTAAATGTAATAAAAAGATTACTGATGTATTAAACTGATGTGAACATTGTGTAATGTCTACGTTCTCGCGAATACTGAATGAGTACTGAGTCTGTCTGTTATTGTCTTGTACTACCTGCTCGTGTTGTTGTTGAGGAATAGAATGTTATTTACACTGCTGGGTCTGAGGCTGCACCTCCTCTTGCTAACGACAGTCCCAGCCACATTGAAGTGTCACACCTTTCCACTAAGAACTAACAACCATTACAGCCATGTCACTGTCCGAATCTCTCTTGCTCAACAAATATGCCAGACCACGTAGGCTTTAACTCATTGTCATTCTCCGTGAGCAAGGTTAATGCTGCGTTCGAATGCGCTCGTACTCGTCGTGAATACACAGAGTTCACGATATGTACACAAAGTTCACGTGTGTGTGTGTGTGTGCGTGCGTGCGTGCGTGCGCGTGCGTGCGTGCGTGTGTGCGTGCGTGTGTGTGTGTGTGCGTGCGTGCGTGCGTGCGTGTGTGTGTGTGTGTGTGTGTGTGTGTGTGTGTGTGTGTGTGTGTGTGTGTGTGTGTGTGTGTGTGTGTGTGTGTGTGTGTGTGTGTGTGTGTAACGAAATAACCTGTTTAGTTCTGTCCAGGCACGGTCCAGGCCCGGTTCACTCTAGGCCCAGGCCTGGTTCACTCTAGGCCCAGGCCTGGTTCACTCTAGGCCCAGGCCTGGTTCACTCTAGGCCCAGGCCTGGTTCAAGCCCGCAGTGTTTAAATTTGTTTTGTGACTCATAACAACCTTTAGTGCAGGGCAATAAATTAGGGCCACACTATACAGTAGCAACTTGACAAATTGTATATTTTAACAGTCTTGACTGCAGTGACTCCATAGGTTGTTATGAGTCACAGTGCTCCAGGTTGTCGAACAACATACGAACACGATCCAGATTTTTCCATCCTGTCTTTTTGTCAACTTTTGCATTATGTTTCTCAGTGTCGGGAAACTACGAGCAACTACGGGCGACTACGGGCAACTACGGGCGACTACGGGCAACTACGGGCAACTACGGGCGACTACGGGCGACTACGGGCAACTACGGGCAACTACGGGCGACTACGGGCAACTACGGGCGACTACGGGCAACTACGGGCGACTACGGGCGACTACGGGCAACTACAGGCAACAACGAGCAATACGAGCAACAATTATTATTCTCGACATAAACGAGAGAGCTGTAATGACAGCACGGGCGGGTATTGAACTTGACAATTCACAGTATATTGTTCGGTCATGTCACCGGCTCTGTCGTGGTAACACGGCCACCTTCTGACGCCGCAGTTCGTGGGACGAGAGCCTACCACTCTCTGCACAGAACATCGACAAGCAAGAAAAGCCAATCTCGGCAGGTCACACACGACATGGCGTCGTTGGTACTAGTGGCTACTTGCAAGTTTTCGTCAGGATCGTACCACAGCAAACTTACCTGTTGTTTCAACGGCGACCGTGGCGACGGAATCTTGTCAAAGTGTCAGGTAGAACACGCAACAGCGTGGTAGTGTCTCTTCGGTAGATATCCGACGTGGCTTATTGATTTACGCTCCGAGTAACGGTGGTCGTTTACACTTCGAGTCTGTCACTTACTTCCCGACTGCTACAAAAAGGTTGCAGTAACACCGCCTCTAGAAAGTTTGAGTCGACTGGACCACACCGCGGCACCGACAAACCAACGTCACAGATTCGAGGCTGCGACGTTTACTAACAAACCGAATGAGGTCAGTCGAACAGGCGCGTAGGGCATATGTCGAAAACAACGTACTATACCCGCGTGTTCCATCATGGTGTGATTTGCCCTCAGTTTTGTCAATTATGTCGGGTTGGAAGCATTTTGGTTGGGAATAAACAAAAACACAAACACATTTTTTGTGCATGAATTGGATGCTCCCTTTTTTGCACGATGATATTTTTGACTGCGATTTATTGTTCTTGGAAAAAATTACCGAATATTATGATCCACCACGTCATTTATAAATAAATTTTCATTATATTCAATCTGAATGATCTCAAGATATTTCATCAATATACCCCTCCCCGACGTCCCCACCGCGTTGTAGCGGTGTTACACCCTTCGCTGACTCATGTCAAATGTTAACGCTAATAATATAACAACGCAGAGAAAAAACGTTTGGTGCTTTTGCCCCGGCCCCATGTTGCGCCGAGATCGTCTACTATACCGCCCGGAGTCTGAATACAGCGGTTATTGTGGAGTACCTCGTGTGGGGTAAGTACGGATCTTCATGAAGTAGAGTATGTGAGTGGAAGGAAGATCCCTAGGCACTTTGCTCCCACCCAAGGGCTACGAAGGGCTACGAAGGGCTACCAAGGGCTACCAAGCAGCAATATTTCTGCCGTCACATTCAATGCAAAACTGAAATTACTGTGGTTTTGTACTTATTGCAGTGCTATAGGTATTGTGCAATTGTGCAATGTTTCTACAGAGTAACATGGTAAAACAGAATGGGACATATTCACCAAAGAACTGAACCAATTGGTACGGCCACTATAATTGGATGCACACAAAACAAAGCAGCACGTGACGTCCTGGTATATAGCTAAAACAAAATCCAGTTAAATACGTCGATTCATATGCAGCTCTGTGGCGGTCTGTAATTACAGTTTAACAATGAGGTGATCGGTGTAATTATTTGATTCTATCAATGTAATATTTTAAGTTACTGTACTGTTGAACACAGCGTTGAATTATTTGTATTTAATATGAAAGATTGATCGCCGACAACAAAGTGACGGTGCTCCTGCAGAGGACCGCCGTCACGTATAGGTAACGTCCGTCACGTAAAGTAGATTTTAGGTTACTGCGCTTCAACATCCATCACGCAGAATCACAGTTCACCTGACAGATCACTGCCATGAGAAACATAATGGATTTAATCACCTTAATTTACGCTCTGTGCTATAATAATGCAGCGGCGTTCATAAAACACGATTAGCAGGAAACCATCCAAATGCCACAATTGTCGCTTAAACACTGCATTCACACTGTCAACGTGGCGGTAATCTAAAACGCTTCACACTTTAGCAGTCAATTAACAACTGAGGACTTACTAATAATCTTCCGTCTTAGAATAGCTCAAGCACAGCCCAGCCCTATAATAAAAAGATTACTGATGTATTATACTTATGTGAGGGGGGCAGCCGTGGCCTAGTGGTTAAGGTGTTGGACTCTAAATTCAAGGGTTGTGAGTTCAAGACCCACACTGGTCACGGTTCGTTTTCGAAGCTTAGGCAATTTCGTTTACCCTACTTTGCCTCAATCTACTCAGCTGCAAATGAGTACAAACACTGTTTGGAAGGTACGTGCGATGGACTAGTGTCCCGTCCAGGAGGGTCAGTATAGCTGCACTCTAAGTTGCTTCGCACTATAGAAACCAGGTTTAAGCACTGGCCATATAAGCCTTCATGGCTTCCTAAGGCGTAATGCCTGGGGGATGACTTTACCTACCTTACCTACCTTACATACTTATGTGAACATTGTGTAATGTCTACGTTCTCATGAATACTGAGTCTGTCTATTATTGTCTTCTACTACTTCTTCGTGTTGTTATTGAGGAATAGAATGTTATTTACACTGCTGGGTTTGAGGCTGCACCTCCTCTTGCTAACAATAATGTTATTTACACTGCTGGGTTTGAGGCTGCACCTCCTCTTGCTAACAATAATGTTATTTACACTGCTGGGTTTGAGGCTGCACCTCCTCTTGCTAACAATAATGTTATTTACACTGCTGGGTCTGAGGCTGCACCTCCTCTTGCTAACGACAGTCCCTGCCACATTGAAAGATCACACCTTTCAACTAAGAACTAAAAACCAGTACAGTCACGTCACTTCCAGACCACGTAGGCCTTAACTCATTGTCATTCTCCGTGAGCAAGGTTAATGCTGCGTTCGAATGCGCTCGTACTCGTCGTGAATACGAGTTCACGATATGTACACAAAGTTCACGTGTGTGTGTGTGTGAGTGTGTGTGTGTGTGTGAGTGTGTGTGTGTGAGTGTGTATATGTGTGTGTGTGTGTGTGTGTGTGTGTGTGTGTGTGTGTGTGTGTGTGTGTGTGTGTGTGTGTGTGTGTGTGTGTGTGTGTGTGTGTGTGTGTGAGTGTGTGTGTGTGTGTGTGTGTGTGTGTGTGTGTGTGTGTGTGTGTGTGTGTGTGTGTGTGTGAGTGTGTGTGTGTGTGTGTGTGTGTGTGTGTGTGTGTGTGTGTGTGTGTGTGTGTGTGTGTGTGTGTGTGTGTGTGTGTGTGTGTGTGTGTGTGTGTGTGTGTGTGTGTGTGTGTGTGTGTGTGTGTGTGTGTGTGTGTGTGTGTGTGTGTGTGTGTGTGTGTGTGTGTGTGTGTGTGTGAGTGTGTGTGTGTGTGTGTGTGTGTGTGTGTGTGTGTGTGTGTGTGTGTGTGTGTGTGTGTGTGTGTGTGTGTGTGTGTGTGTGTGTGTGTGTGTGTGTGTGTGTGTGTGTGTGAGTACGTGCGTGCGTGCTTGTGACGAAATATCATGTTTTTTATTCGGTCCAGGCCCGGGCCCATTCACACTAGGCACAGGCCCGACCCGATCTAATTTAATATATGTTTGTAGTTCATCACAATTAACTTTATTTCTGTACTAACCGTCGTATTTCTGTTTATACGATACCAACTCCGCCCGCGACTGACCCAGTTCTTCCTTCGCAAGTCGGGTTTGTTCTGAAACGAAACCAGTTCTATCTGATTGTCCCCGTTTCATATCTACTGTACAACATTGTCGAAATATATAAAAACTACAAGAAAATCTATTCGATCATTTACACTGCTGGGTCTGAGGCTGCACCTCCTCTTGCTAACGACAGTCCCTGCCACATTGAAAGGTCACACCTTTCAACTAAGAACTAAAAACCAGTACAGTCACGTCACTTCCAGACCACGTAGGCCTTAATTCATTGTCATTCTCCGTGAGCAAGGTTAATGCTGCGTTCGAATGCGCTCGTACTCGTCGTGAATACGAGTTCACGATATGTACACAAAGTTCACGTGTGTGTGTGTGTGTGTGTGTGTGTGTGTGTGTGTGTGTGTGTGTGTGTGTGTGTGTGTGTGTGTGTGTGTGTGTGAGTGTGTGTGTGTGTGTGTGTGTGTGTGTGTGTGTGTGTGTGTGTGTGTGTGTGTGTGTGTGTGTGTGTGTGTGTGTGTGTGTGTGTGTGTGTGTGTGTGTGTGTGTGTGTGTGTGTGTGTGTGTGTGTGTGTGTGTGTGTGTGTGTGTGTGTGTGTGTGTGTGTGTGTGTGTGTGTGTGTGTGTGTGTGTGTGTGTGTATCACTTACTTCCCGACTGCCCGTCTGTCACTTACATCCCGACTGTTATAATAAGGTTGCAGTAACCCCGCCCCTAGAATGCGTGAAAAGACTGGACCACACTGCGGCACCGACAAACCTGCGTCACAGATTCATAGCTGCGACGTTTGCTACCAAACCTAAGGAGGTCAGGAAAACAGGAACGGAGGCTGTTTGTAAAGAACAGCACACTAAGCTACCTGACTAATTATTATTCTGAAGAGTCAACATTTGTTTGTGATCTGAATTAGCACGTATTTCCTTTTTAGTCCAGATAATAACCAACCAACAACGTTATATAACAATGTAGTTTAAAAACAGCAATGTGCTTTATATATTATGTCCTTTTCGCTGTACATATTTTTGTCCCATAGATGACGGCGACAGGGAAAGGTATGGTATTGAGCAGTTTTAGTTGTGTGCCTTTTGAAAACGCGACAACAAAAGTTCTTTCCATTATTAATGGTACAATGGCGGTTACACCACAGATTGATGAAGGTCACAGCCACCGCATCGGCCCGCAACGGAAGAACGAAACCCGACTGCGCACTATCAGTGTGCGCTTTGAACCTGAACACGTGCGGGACCGAATATTCCGGGCTCGATGAAACCTAAGACACCACTCGGATGAAACCTAAGACACCACTCGGATGAAACCTAAGACACCACTCGGATGAAATCTTTATGAATGAGGATCTGACCGCTCGATGATCATATGAAACCCGAACCATAAAGACACAAAAGAAAATCTCGGACTGTTGGACTGTCAATGGAAAGGTTCTGGCAAAGACAACAGTGGTCTTGTACGAGGAATCAAATCTACGAAGGACACTGAACAATTGCATTAGGCAAACTGTCTGGAACTGTTCTGCCCTCTGTCATTTGTTGGTTTAAAACACCACTGAATTAAAAACTTCTTGATATACACGCATAACATTCTTCATTATTATTAATTTCGAAACCTGCAGGGGAAGGTTGCCATGCAGTGAGACCTGTATCGATCTGGGGACAAGACAGCGATGGAGTGCCTGAAAATATTTGCCCGGTTGTATGGCCCTATGATGCATTAAGTGCTCTCCGAACAGTTGCCTATCTTTCTATTCTACAATATTATATTATATATATATATATATATATATATATATATATATATATATATATATATATATATATATATATATATATATATATATATATATATATATATATATATATATATATATATATATATATATATATATATATATATATATATATGTATATATATATATATATGTATATATATATATATATATATGTATATATATATATATATATATATATATATATATATATATATATATATATATATATATATATATATATATATATATATATATATTATCTTCTACTACATCATATCTTTTTAACCTATCAAACTGCAATATGTATTATTGTTCGACATAATATTTAGTATTTTCATCTTCCAGACCTGCCTATTTTTCTATCAGCACCAATTCTTTAATTAATATTAATTAATAAATGAATATTTAGTACATTTCTTTATGTTTATAAACGTATGTTTATAAAATGTGATTATGTCTGGTCATCTGACATATTAATAATGTAAATGGTTTCTGCTAATTTGCAACGTTAAAATTATTTGAACAACAAGAAATATACGCTGGTACTTGTTTTTATTTCGATTACTGTTACCATGAAATGATCATTTATCTGATGAATGGGTTTGGACTTTTTGTTTTGTTTACTGGGGGCGTATATCAAGACTATAACTGATAGACGTGTGTATATATTTAATCTAATGGGCACCTGCGATTCATATATATATAATATATATATATATATATATATATATATATATATATATATATATATATATATATATATATATATATATATATATATATATATATATATATATATATATATATATATATATATATATATATATATATATATATATATATATATATATATATATATATATATATCTATATTCCACTACCTGGAAAAATGCAAAGATGGTGATGATCTTCAAAAAAAGGCAACCAAAAAGAAATAAAGAACTATAGGCCAATATGCTTGCTATCGAACATCTACAAGCTATTCACAAAGATTCTAACAGCCAGACTGGAGAAAATACTAGACGAAAATCAACCCAGAGAACAGGCAGGATTCAGAGGCGGGTACTCAACGACATATCACATCCATGTCATAAATCAACTGAAGGAGACGTGCCGCGAATTCAACATACCACTCTGTATAGCATTTATTGACCATGAGAAGGCCTTCGACTCGGTACAAACCCAGGCAATACTGTCTTCACTCCAAGACCAAGGAATAGAAGATGCATACATACAACTCGTGAAAGATATATATGCAGACAGCTCTGTGACAGTATATCTTCATAAAGAGAGCGAGAAAATAAACATCAAAAGAGGAGTGCGACAGGGGGATACCATCTCACCTAAACTATTCACGTCAACTCTCGAAAGTATCTTCAGAAGACTGAGCTGGGAGAACGAAGGCCTGAAAATAGACGGAGAATATCTTAACCATCTCCGTTTTGCAGACGATATCTTCCTGTGCACCGAAACACCACAAGAACTAGAAATAATGCTACAAGAACTATGCGAAGAAAGTAACCTAAGCGGCTTGAGGATGAACATCTCAAAAACAAAAATAATCGGTGGAAGACAACACCCCAAAATACGTTAATACCACTCAGATAGAGAATGTGGAGAGTTATATATACCTAGGCCAACGCTTCAGCCTTAGGAACAAGAACCAAGACAAGGAAATCCTACGAAGAATCACAGCCGGCTGGACAGCATAAGTAAAACATCGCAACATCTTCAAAGGTAACTTTGCTATCTGTCTAAAAAGAAAGGTTTACAACTCATGTGTACTGCCAGCTATGACATACGGTGCTGAAACATGGTCACTCACAAAACAAGCTCAGAAAAAACTAGCAGCCGCGCAGACAAAAATGGAGAGGAGTATGCTTAATATAACATACCATGACAGAAAGACAAACACCTGGGTGAGAGCAAAGACAGGAGTCACAGACGTTATAAAAAACAACCAGAAGAATGAAGTGGTCTTGGGCAGGACACATCAGCCGACTCAAAGGTGACAGATGGACAAAGCGCATTACCACCTGGAAACCATACGGAAGGAAGAGATTACGAGGAAGACCAGCAAAACGGTGGAGAGACGACTTGGATAAGTATTGGAATGAAACCACCTGGCAGAGAACATATGTATATATATATATATATATATATATATATATATATATATATATATATATATATATATATATATATATATATATATATATATATATATATGATTGGCAGTCCTATCTCACCATTGTATTGTATTGTGACTTGTTTTTGTCACCATAGATCTCGGTACTTCGATGACATCTGTGGTACGGCGCATTTTATTTTTATTGTATTTGTTTTGCTTTTGTTAATCCTAAACGATAATGTTTGTATTAATACTCATATGTACTATTCTCTTACTTCTACACAGTTATGATGATTCGCAGCACAACATCTTAACCAGAATTACGTATCCAAATAATGGATGATGATGAAACATTTATTAATTTTCAAGGAGGTACTAACCGTAATTATTTACTTAATATATTACAGTTAAATGAAACATTTGATGAGGATATTTAACCAATACGTCATTCCCCTTATTATGACCTTGATAATTTTAAGTTACTGGCAGAAAGAAACAAAGAACGTTTTAATATACTAAGCACAAATATATAATCAATAAATGCTAAATACAGTGAAATAGAAGCCTTCCTGGAAGAACTTAATCTGATAAACTTTAAATTATTTTATTCTAAATGGCTTTCCGAGAATGATGGTATGTGTCACAACTTGAGGAATATCACACAAGGCAAAACAGGTGCCAATAAATGTAGGTTGGTCATTTATTCAAACAAAACATTTAACTACAAAGTAATATTGCCTTTAAATCAGTATGAACATTGGGAAGGTTAATTTATTAAAGTAACTGATGGTGGGCTTTCAAAATATATAATAATTGGTAACATCTACAGGCCCTCAAGAGACCTTAATGAATATCATAAACAGTTCCTTTGCCGAATTCACACCTATCATTTCATTATTTGATAGAACAAACTCAGATGTTATTATTGCAGGGGACTTCAATATAACCCTTTTGAAAATAAACAAAAAAGAATTATTTGGGAAATTTTTGCATACTTTAATATCATATAGCTTTTACCCCATATCACACTTCCTACTAAGCTTTCAAAAATAATGGAACTCTGATTGATAACTTCTTTTGTAAACTAACTAAATCTACACTGACGCCTAAATCATGCATTTTATCTAAACAATTATCAGACCACCGGCCATACTTCACCTTTCTAAATACAGTTTCCCACAGAGAACCTTTACCCAGATATATAACAATCAGCATACAGTGCAATATTATACAGGAGGATTTTTCGTCAAATATTTACAGCAACCTTGACCAATCTCCAAATGCAAACCCTAATACAAACTATGATATACTACATGACGTAATTAAATGTGCAAAAAATAAACATATTCCACATAAAATAGTTGTATAAAAAACACAAACACAAGAAATCCACTTGGATTACATCTACTCAAATTCATTCGATACAGAGACAAGTTATATAAGACACTCAAAATGACTCGACCCGAATCAACAGAATACTTTGCAAATCAGACCAATTTGACTACCTATAATACCATCCTTAATAAAGGTAAACGTATAGCTAAACGCATGCATTACGAGTCTTGTTTTAACATATTAAAAAATAACATTAAAAAAACATGGGCAACAATTAATGGTATTCTTTTTAGAACACACAGAAAGAAAACGTTCCATAATTCCTTTATTTATAACGAAAATATCACAGTAGATAAAACGGTAAATGCAAACACTTTTAATTCATATTTTACCAATATCGGTCCAAATTTAGCCAGCCAAATACAAAATGCCACATATAAAAATTTCAGATACTACCCTAATGGACAACATAACAATGTATTTAATTTTCAACTTATTAATAATAATAATAATGATAATAATAATTAACTTCTATGGCACCTATATCCTCAGGAACCTGAGCTCTGAGGCGCAACAAAACAGAATCAGTAAGCATAATCGTGAACAGGGACGCGCAAAAGTCAATATCAGAACGAGAGACAACCGAACATTTATGGTGGAAATGCAATTTGGAATAGATATGTCTCGAGTTTTTTTCGGAAAATAGCCATAGTTTCAGATGATTTCAAAGTGATAGGGAGTTCATTCTAGACCTTAGGCGCAGCGAATGAAGAAACAATATCTAAAACACTAGATGATATGCACCCAAAAACAAGTTGCGGATTTGACGGGATTTCTTCACGGCTATTAAAGTCAGTTAAAATAATGTTGTGTCCACATCTTTAATTCTAACCATAAACCAAATATTAACTAGGTATCTTCCCCGACAAACTTAAAACTGCCAAAGTAATAACAATTTATAAAAAATGAAGACACCCTATTCTGCTACTATAGCCAATTTCAAAAGGTAATCGAAACAATTATTTACAACCAGCTGTATTCTTTCTTAAAAAGACGCAACTTATGTTGGACAACCAATGTGGATTTAGAGAGGGACAGTCAACGGAATTTGCCGCTCTAAAATTAATTGATAGATTATTGACACGTATGGATAATAAGGAAATACCTTAAAAAGTGTCGCGAACAAAACCAAGACCTATACATAAGCGGTTTACAGCCTTTTTGCTTCCAGGGGCCCCCGTGTCCAATAAAAAATTCCAAGGACCCCTTTTACATATATGACACCCCCTCCGTTTCGCTACAATGACGTCAAAAGTTATTGCTTTTAAACAATATATGTTTATTAAACATTAAAAGAAAACGTGTTTGCTGTGCCATTACACTGTTTGTTAACTATTACTAATCAAACAAACATATTTAAATGAAATAATTGTCACAGTATATCAATATGTCAGATTTCAGTTTAATTTAATGTGGCTAGGCCTTTAAGTTTTTTTATTCAACGACAACCACGTTAAACTGCTTGTTAAGCATGACACAAATCAGTTGGTATTTCAAAACATTTAAAAATAAATGCACTAGTGCAGAATACAATCACTGCGGACTGTTCTCATGGTAGCCTAGCTACAATCTCTAGTCACGCAATGTTAGAATTGCTGCTGGTGCCTGCCAATTATACAATCAATGCTCGGGGAGATGGTCAACCTGGCCCTGTATTTAGTTTTCAATGCTGTCACGGCTGAAAAGCCAGCCTCACACAGGTAGGTGGTGCTGAATGGTATCAACACCTTCATTGCTGCATCATGACATACCTGGAACTCAGCTCCACACTGGGACCAGAAAGTTTCCAGTTGCACTTCATTGAAACTAGCTCTCATGGTGCCATTAGATGATAAGTCAATCAACCCTTAAAAGAGAATGGATGGGGAAGTGGCTGGAAGTTGTTCCTCAATGTTCTCAGTAAATGGGTTTGCAATCCACTGGTAAGAAGTTGCTTGATCCTCTGTGAGTTCAGAGAAATAACTGTTACATTTGTCCAACAACCCTGACAGGGGCACTGTCACCTGACGTTTGATGACACTGAAATTCATGTTTCTCCCCAGAATGAATGCACGCATATGTTCAAACATGTCAGTCGTTCCTGATGAGGCAAGAGTTTTCCATAGTTTTAGTTTTCTTTTGAATGCATCGACTTGTTCATGTTGGGCAATGCTGTTTTTGGTTACCCTGCATAGTTTTATTGAGCTTGTTTATTTCAATGAATATGTCTGCAAGATAGCTGACTTGAGCAAGCCATTTCTCATCACTCAAGTACTCCGACAGATCAGGCCTCTTGTCCGAGAGGAAAATACACAGCTCCTCCCTCAGGCTGAATAGGCGTGTGGGCATCCACCTGCAGGATAACCCCCTCACCCCTGTGTGCATGAACAGGGAGTGGTGGTCAGCGCCCACTTCTCCACAGAGTGCGGTGAATAACCTGGAGTTTGTGGTTGTTGCTTTAACAAAGTTCACAATGGGCACGGCAGTGTTCATGACCTCGTGAAGCTGTGGTTCAATGTCCTTTGCAGCAAGCGCGTCTCTGTGCAAAAAACAGTGTGTTGATACGGCACGGGGGGTGACAGCTTTGATTCTTTGCACGACTCCCGCGTGCCTGCCAGTCATCGCCGCGGCGCCGTCTGTACATACTCCGATGCAGTTTGTTCAGTTTATTCCATTATTCCTCATAAAATCATCCAGTGTATCAAAAACGTCATTTGCCGTTGTAGTCGTCCTAAGCTCTTTGCAACAAAAAAAGTCCTCATTTATCTCTTTCTCCCACTCATAGCGCACGTACACCAGTAGATGTGACATTTGGACACGTCTGTCGACTCATCCAATTGTATGGCGAAGTCTTTGTCACGGAGGCTCGTGGTGCACAGTACCGTTAGGTCCTCGGACATAGGTGAGATGCGGCGTTTAACAGTGTCATTTGATATCGGTATTTTTGCCAGGGCCTTGGCTATCTCCTCTCCATATATTTCCTTGACAATCTCAGCTGCACAAGGCATAATCAAAGTTTCGTATGAGATTTCTTCTGATGACTAATTTTTTTAATCACAATGTATGATATTTTTACCAGTTTCTTATCCACAGTGGTAGTGGCTTTCATCTCCGCTGGCGTACTACTCAGTGTTTGCCTTACGTTCAAAACATACTCTGGGCTTGTCCTTGTACTGGCCACGTTTCGTATGAAGATGTCTTATTAACTTGGATGGTTTCATACACTCGTTGGACAGCACTTGAGAGCAAAGCACACATTGTGGTTGGGGAGTGCTTCTGCTCGCGGGGCGAACTACGAAGCCATAGTGAAGGTAACTGTCTTCATATTTTCGACTTTTTACCTGGATAGCATTATCCGAGCAATTCTGCCTTTTACTCACAGTCGTTGTAGCCTCTGAAACTGACTCATCATCTGATTTATCAATCTGTGGATTTGTATTTACTGGCACTTGTTTTGATGGGGATGGACGAGTAATAAATGTGTCCATTTTCTTCTCCATTTGACGATACACAGCACCAAAAAGGTCACCGCAAAGCTCCACAATGAATCCACAAGGAGGCGCTGCTTATAGTTGCCCCTTGCGGATTCACTGAGAAACTATTGCGAAACTATTTCGTATGATAATTGTGGAGCTTTGAGTTTAATTTTGATTTTTCGATCGTTATACGAAAGTAAATTTATGGTTTTGTTAACGTGATGTGTATATATGTTTAGTAGATACACGAGGAGAAGTTTGGCAGCTATAGGTGGTCGTTTTCATAGTTAGGTCAGAAACTTAATTTTTTTATCAGGTAATTAAAACTATAATTTTCCCCTGCCATCTCGCGGACCCCCTGGCAGCTCTCTGCGCCCCCCCCGCAGTGGGCTGAGGATCCCCGGTTGACGCTGCTGTACATGATCTTCATAGACCTTACCAAAGCTTTTGATTCAGTCAACGGAACAGGGCTCTGGAAACTGTTAGCAAAAGTTGGCTGTCCAGACACG
This sequence comes from Lamellibrachia satsuma, assembly GCA_033239005.1. Taxonomy (NCBI): domain Eukaryota; kingdom Metazoa; phylum Annelida; class Polychaeta; order Sabellida; family Siboglinidae; genus Lamellibrachia; species Lamellibrachia satsuma. The sequence goes on from BSQZ01000003.1 coordinate 18,126,280, forward strand.
TTTGCTGACCTAATACGGTCCTTCCACGATGGCATGATGGCCAGAGTGCAAGACCAAGGGACATAATCAGATGCGTATCAAGTGGCACCAAACAGGGTTGCGTGATGGCGCCAATGCTGTTCTCAATTATATTTTCCATCCTGCTCCAAGATGCTTTCCGCGATAACGATCTTGGCGTTTATATTAAATTTCGCACCAACGGAAACATATTCAATCTACAGCGCCTGAAAGCCAAGGCCAAGACTACAGAACTACTTGTCCGAGGCCTGCTGTTTGCTGATGACTGTGCACTCATTGCACACTCAATCAACGACATAAAGAGAATCGCCGACTCTTTTGCTAAAGCAGCCCGCCGATTAGGACTCATAATCAGGAAGTTGTGTTCCAACCAAAGCCTAGCACCAACCATGTACCACCAAATATTACTATTGACAACGTCCCCTTGATTGTCGTGGATAAAATCACTTATTTGGGAAGTACGTTGTCAGAAAATGCAACGACTGATCATGACATCTCTACCCGTCTTGGAAAGGCAAGTGCTTCTATCAGCAGACTAACCAAGCGTCTCTGGAATGAACGTGGCGTGTGCCTGAGCACAAAAATCAACGTGTATTGTGCCGTCGTAGTTACAACCCTGCTCTACGGTTGTGAGGCATGGACCCCATACCGACGACATATCAGACGACTAGGTAAGTTTCAGATGCGCTGCCTACGACAGAGAGCAGGCATCAAATGGCAAGATATGGTGCCAAACACTGGAGTACTAGAACAATGCGGAACATGTGGAATCGAATTCCACATCAAATGAGCACAACTCCGATGGTCTGGTCACCTGGTCCGTATGACTGATGACCGCATATCCAAGGCGCTGTTCTATGGCCATCTGAAAACAGTTTGCCGAACAAGAGGCGGCCAAAGAAAAAGATACAAAGATGTACTAAAATCAATACTGAAGTCCTGCTCTACCCCTCTTAACACATGGGAAACGACAGCAACAAATCGACCTCTCTGGCGTCACACTTGCCACACCGGTCTACAGGACTACAGGAGCAGAAACGACTACAAATAATCAAAGACCGGAGAACACAGCTGAAGAATGGTCAACCTCCGCACGGACCTTCGACCACCTATGACTGTACTATCTGTGGACGCCAATGCGCTTCGCGCATCGGCTTGCGCAGTCGCCAAAGAAAACACAACTGATTCGGGACGAGATCCGTCGTTCGACTGCTCACTCCATACATAAGGAAATACCTATAAATATTTGCTTGGACCTGTCAAAGGATTTGACACACTGGACCACTCAATATTAATATATAAGTTAGAGTGTTATGGCGTAAAAGGAGTAGCTTTAGATATATTCAACAATTATTTAACAAATAGAAAACAGTACGTAGAAATTGAGGAAGGCCAATCAGAAATGCATAATATATCAACAGGCTTACCTCAAGGGTCAATTCCAGGCCCTTTGTTATTTATAATTTACATTAATGACTTTGCCTAATCTAGTAAAAAATTCAACTGTATTATATACGCCGATGACACGTCCCTTTCAAGTAGCATAGATTATTTTGCACAATATAAAAAAATGAAAATGTAGAATTCTTAACTAACACAAAACTGAACAAAATGAATGAGTGGCTTAAATTAAACAAATTATATCTAAATGTAAATAAATCCAAATATATGATTTTCTAAACGGTTATATGAAATAATATGGTAAACCCACCAAATCTAAAAATAGATAATGCAAATATTGATAGAGTAGATTAATTAAATTTTCTAGGGCTAAGTTTTAATGAATAATTAAACTGGCAAGGCCACATCGACAACATTTCAAATAGGTGCTCCAGGAGTATAGGTATCCTAAATAAACTCAAACTATTGTTACCTCTTAATATAACTATTATGTTGTACAACACTCTGATACTGTAACATCTAAATTATGACTTAATGGCCTGGGGCTATAGGTGTGATAGAATTAAAAAAAATCAAAAGAAAGCCATCCGAATTATATATTTATGCAAATATAATGCTCATACCGATCCACTGTTCAAAAGTCTTAAAATATTAAAAGTAGAACTTATTCCCAAATTCCAGGAACCAAAAATGATAACATAAATGTTCGCACAATAAACTACCTGTGTACCTACAAAACTTACCATTTGATCAAAACAGTAGTATTCACAAATTGAATACACGGAGTCAATATAAAATACATACAATCAGGGTACACCATGAATTGGCTAAGCGAAGTCTCAGGTACAGTTTGCCATATACCATAAATAAATCACCTGATTTATTAAAAGACAAGATCACCACTCACAGTTTACACGGTTTCTCAATTTATATCAAGCTTCATTATCTGAATACATAATTATATTGAACAATGTGCAATTCAAAACTGTTATATATGCCAACATGATTGAAATATTTGTTCCTCCTTGGTTATAAATCACTCAATGTAAAACCGATTGTATGTATATTTATTCCTTGTAATATATGGACATATACATTTCTTTTGTAGTAATGATGCGCTAATATTACTAGGGATTTCCTTTTTATATAAGTTAAACAATCGTTGAAATTAATTGACAGGGTGGCTCCTACGACGACGACTAAATTTATTCTTAGTAGGAGTCTCCCGTCCCTTATTTGACGTTATTTTTATTTTCAGACCGTATGTAATATATTGTATGGTAATATATTGATGGTTTATGTATTGAATATTCTGTTTTGTTATAAATATTTTCGGTTCCTGTTCCTACCAAGCAGCAATAGCTCTGCCGTCACATTTAAAACAAAACTGAAATTGTACATGAATTCTACTTGCTATAGTATAGGTCTAGCACAATGTTTCTTCATAGTAACATTGTAAAACAGTTGCCAGTATTTTTTATTAGGACAAATCCACCAATTAACTAAACCAATTTGTGCAGCCAATATAATTAGAGGCACACAAAACCAGGCAATATGTGACGTCACTATCTGCCCTCCACCCCTGGTATATAGCTGCAAAAAATCCAGTTAGATGTGTCAATTCATATGCAGCTACGCCAGCATGGCTGCAAACGCAAATGAGCCCAGTGTTTATTTGACTCTACTAGTATAAATAGTAACGTGGCTCCAAGAGATGCGGTTATTTAGTAAATATATATATATATATATATATATATATATATATATATATATATATATATATATATATATATATATATATATTAAACTCACGTAGCATACACCATATTAGAAGAACAACATTTATATCAATAGTTTGCGTAGTTCACCAGATGGCACCACAGAGCAATCGTACGTTCCAATATCTAGACCACAACAATCATTACAACTAGCAATTATTAATAATATGTTCGGTTAATAAGACAGTGCGGTATTTAACTCAAAACACTAAAAGTAGTTATTTGTAATCTCACAACACTTTCCTGGTTGTCATGTATCTAGACCACTTAGATACGCACTCAAAATTATCAAGAAATATCATCGTGAAAAAGTGCGCAAAAATTAATCCATGTCAAACACTTGAGCATGTGTTTATTTCCCTTCTCATGCAGTATGCCAACTCCTAAACACGACAAACTTGAACTACAGAACAATTTACACCACAATGGAACACACGAGTATAGTACGATCTTTTTGATATAAGCCCTACGCGCTTGTTCGCATGAACTCTTTCACCCTTGGCAGCCACGAATCGGGGGTGCCGGTTTGTGGGTGCCGCGGTGTGGTCCGAAGTGCGGGATTGCTGCAGCCGTTTCGCAACAGACAGAGAGTAAATGACATGGGCGAAACGTAAACGACCGCCGTTATCTGGAACATAACTCTATTCAATAAGCCAAGTCGGATTTCAACCGACGTGACACTACCTTGCTCGAACCTGTTCTGCCTGACACTTTGCCGCCGTCGAACCATAAGGTACGTTTACCGCACGTAACCTGGAGTACTGTGAAGCAACCTGGAGCACGACAAATAAATAATTACTGTCAAAATGGACGCTATGTTCGTGAGTTGTCGCGAGTGGCTTGTATCGCTTGTCGACGCTCTGTGCAGAAAGTGAGATGTTCTCGTCGCACGAAATGCGTCGTTACACTGGAGTGCTTCAATGAATCCATTGATTGATTGAATTTATTCAATACAACTGTATGCACGGATAACAATAAAAGCTTCACAGTGATCTCGGCCTTTCGGAATCTCGGCCTGAGTGATCTCGGCCTGTTTTGGTGAACTCGGCCAGTGACCTCGGCCTGTACGGCAGTGAATTCGGCCTGTACAGCAGTGATCTCGGCCTGTATAGCCAGTGATCTCGGCCTGTTTGAAGGCGTGGTGTTGGCCAGAAATAAGTGTCCGACAGTGAACTCGGCTTGTGCGGCAGTGATCTCGGCCTGTAATTTTCTGTAAAAACCGACGTTAGATAAAGCTTCTTCTTGTCTAGTCAGTGATCTCGGCCTGTTTGAGGGAGTGATGTAGGCCAGAAATAAGTATTTGTAAACTAAAACGTTGTATTATGTATTGTGATAACCGCTATATAATCGACTCAATAATGTTAAATATTTCATGGTGCATGGTCGGACAGACTTATTGTTGACAGCGATTTCGGCCTGTTTCTATAACGGGCCTTTTTATTATAGTTACGTCTGACATATTTAAATATAAAAAACTATAAATTATCATCGCTAAATATAGCATTTTAATTCATCAATTACAAGTAACATTTTATTAGTATGTACAGTCCATTGCCGTGATGTGTACTTATATCATAGTATATAATTATATTATTTATAGACAGTTGTAGATATATTTATTTTCGTTATTCCTGTAGGGACAACGTTCCGACTTGGAATCGTGGCTAGTTTGCAGAATACAAAAGACATAATGTAGAAAGTTTGTATTTTTATTTATAATTTCCTCAAAATCAATACATAAATGTTGTGATGTAACCTATGCAATTCTAAATCTAATAAACAAAATAACAGCAAAGATGGGGTAAACCAACCAAGAAGGAGAATTCTAAGTTATATAAAATTGCTATTATAACCATATACCACACAGTACAATTAAATCGTAATCACAATATATAATCCTGAATACAATCTAAAATATGAATAAACACACGCACGCACGCACGCACGCACGCACGCACGCACGCACGCACGCATACAAGGTTAAGTCAGGGTTAGATAAACAAATATCCTACCCTAACCATAAGCCAATACATTAAAGCCAAATAAAACAAATATTATCATATTTAATAGTAATGACACTAAGAAGTTTTTCTTTATTTTTCTTCAAGATATTCGTAAGTTTGAAGACGTTGGTGGTGCTGGATTTTTAGAACTCATCCTTGTCTTTGTTATAAGATTATAGGTTTATCTTCTCTAAACTTAGCGGGCCGCGGGCTTACCCATCTTTGGCCCGCGGGTATGGGCCGGGCCTGCGCCTGAAACTTGCGGGCCGGGCCCGGTCTGGGCCAAACATTCACGATCTTGGCTGGGCCTGGGCCTAAATTCACACAAAAACACACAACATTCAAAAACACACAAAACACACAACACAAACAACACACAAAATTCAAAACACACAAACACAACACACACACAACACGCACACACACAACACAAACACACACACAATAAACAATCAACACACACACACACACACACACACACACACACACACACACACACACACACACACACACACACACACACACACACACACACACACACACACACACACACACACACACACACACACACACACACACACACACACACACACACACACACACACACACACACACACACACACACACACACACACACACACACACACACACACACACACACACACACACACACACACACACACACACACACACACACACACACACACACACACACACACACACACACACACACACACACACACACACACACACACACACACACACACACACACACACACACACACACACACACACACACACACACACACACACACACACACACACACACACACACACACACACACACACACACACACACACACACACACACACACACACACACACACACACACACACACACACACACACACACACACACACACACACACACACACACACACACACACACACACACACACACACACACACACACACACACACACACACACACACACACACACACACACACACACACACACACACACACACACACACAAACAACACAAACACACACAGTATAAACACATGCATACACGCACATATATACAAACACAAAAAAACACACACACACGCACGCACGCACGCACGCACTCACGCACACACACACACACACACACACAAACAAACCACACACAAAATACAAAAGACAACACAAACAACACACAACAAGCACACACACAAACAAACTAACGAAATGACGCACAAACTAATAAAACGATGGATAAACTAACAAAAAGGTGGGCAGACTAACAAAATGATGCGCAAACTAACAAACCGATGGACAAACCAACAAAATGATGGACAAACTAACAAAATGACGGACAAACTAAAAAAATGATGGACACACTAACAAACTAACAAAATGGTGTGTGCATGTGTTTTGAATGTTGTGTGTGTTGTGTTTGTGTTGTGTGTGTGCTTGTTTTATGTGTTGTGTGATGTGTGTTGTGTGTGTGTGTGTGTGTGTGTGTGTGTGTGTGTGTGTGTTGCGTGTTTGTTGTGTGTGTTGTTTGTTTGTTTGTGTGTGTGTTTGTGTGTTTGTGTGTGTGTGTGTGTGCGTGTTGTGTGTTTGTGTTGTGTGTGTGTGTTGTGTGCGTTTTGTGTATTGTGGGCGTTGTGTATGCTGTGTGTTGTTTGTGCTGTGTATTGTCTGTGTTGTGTGATGTGTATTGCGTGTTTGGTGTGTTGTGTCTTTTGCGTTTTGCGTGAGTTGTGTTTTTGTGTGAGTTGTGTGTTGTGTTTGTTGTGTATGTGCGTGTTCGTGTTGTCTGTGTTTGTTTTGAATGTTGTGTGTTTTTGTGTGGGTTGTGTTTGTGTTGTGTGTTTGTTATGTGTTGTTTGTGTTGTGTGTTTTATATGTTGTGTGTTTGTTTTGTGTGTGTGTTGTGTTTGTGTTGTGTGTTTTGAATGTTGTGTGTTTTTGTGTGAGTTGTTTGTGTGGGTTTTGAATGTTGTGTGTTTTTGTGTGAGTTTGTTGTGTTTTTTGTGCGCATGTGTGTTGTTTGTGTTGTGTGTTGTGTGTGTTGTGTGTTTTTTTGTGTGTTGTGTGTATTTTGAATATGTTGTTGTTGTGAGTTGTGTTTGTGTTGTGTGTTTTGTGTGTTGTGTGTTAGTGTTTTTGTGAGTTCTGTTTTTATGTGAGTTGTGTTTGTGTTGTGTGTTTGTTGTTTGTGTTTGTGTTGTGTGTGTTGTGTGTTTTGAATGTTGTGTTTTTGTCTGAGTTGTGTTTGTGTGTTTTAAATGTTGTGTGTTTTTGTGTGAGTTGTGTTTGTGTGTGTGTTTGTGTTGTGTGTGTTGTTTTTGTGTTGTGTGTGTGTTTTAAATGTTGTTTGTTTTTGTGTGAGAAGTATTTGTGTTGTCTGTTTGTTGTGTTTTGTGTCGTGTGTTTTTGTGTGAGTTGTGTTTGTGTTGTGTGTTTCGTTTTTGCGGTTTGTGTGTTTGTGTTGTGTGTGTGTGTTTGTGTCTGTTGTGTGCGTTGTGTGTTGTGTACGTTGTGTGTGCTGTGTTTTGTTTGTGGTATGTGTTGTTTGTGTTGTGTGATGTGTGTTGTGTGTGTGTGTGTTGCGTGTTTGTTGTGTGTTTGTGTATGTGGTGTGTGTTTTTGTGTTTTGTGTATTGTGTGTGTTGTGTGTGCGCGCGCGTGCGTGCGTGCGTGCGTGCGTGCGTGCGTGCGTGCGTGCGTGCGTGCGTGCGTGTAAGTAAGAGTTACAGATAAACTGTTATGGGTAAACTTGAGGAGTGATGGATAAACTGTAAGAGTTATAAGTAAACTCTAGGAGTTATGGGTAAACTGTAGGAGGTATGGGTAAATTGTAAGAATTATGGGTAAACTGTAGAAATTATGGTTAAAGTGTAGGAGTGAATTGTAGGAGTTATGGGTAAACTTTATGAGTTATGGGTATATTGTAAGATAATTTGTGTGTTACAGTGTCTTGTTGTCTCCAATTTGTGTGTGACAGTGTCTTGTTGTATTTGTAACTACTACTACTACTACTACTACTACTACTACTACTACTACTACAACTACTACTACTACTACTACCTACAACTACTACTACTACTACTAGGAATTTTGGGTAAATTGTAGGAATTATGGGTAAACTGTATGAGGTATGGCTAAATTGTAGGACTTATGGGTAAACTGTAGGAAGTATGGCTAAATTGTAGGAATTATGTATAAACTGTAGGAGTTATGGGTAAACTGTAGGAGGTATGGGTAAATTGTAGGAATTATGGGTAAACTGTAGGAGGTATGGGTAAATTGTAGGAATTATGGGTAAACTGTACGAGTTATGGGTAAACTGTAGCAGGTATGGGTAAATTGTCGGAATTATTAGTAAACTGTAGGAGTTATGGGTAAACTGTAGGAGTTATGGGTAAACTGTAAGAGTTATAGGTTAACTGTAGGAGTTATGAGTAAATTGTAGGAGGTATGGATATACTGTAGGAATTATGGGTAAATTGTGGGAATGATAGGTAAACTGTAGAAGTTATGGGTGAACTGTGTCAGTTTTGGGTAAAGTGTAAGACCGATGGGTAAACTGTACAAATTATGGATAAAGTGTAGGAGAGATGGGTAAACTGTAGGAGATATGGGTAAACTGTAGGAGTGATGGGTGAATTGTAGGAGTTATGGGTAAACTTTAGGAATTATGGATAAAACATGAGAGTCACGGGTAAACTGTAGGATTAATGACTACTGTAGGAGTTACATGTAAACTGTAGGAGTTACAGATAAACTGTAGGAGTTAAATGTAAATTGTAGGACTTATGGGTAAACTGTAAGAGTTATAGGTAAACTGTAGGAGTTATGGGTAAACTGTAGGAGGTATGGGTAAACCGTAGGAGTTATGGGTAAACTTTAGGAGTGATGGGTAAACTGTAAGAGTTATAGGTAAACTGTAGGAGTTATGGGTAAACTGTAGGAGGTATGGGTAAACTGTAGGAGGTATGGGTAAATGGTAGGAATTATGGGAAGTACGTGAGTTCGTTCGAATGGTATAAACGTGTCAGGGCATGCACATGCAGCTGACGCAAGCCGCACGCAGAACAATACCAAATTCGGTCGAAATAAGAAAGCGCGCTGCAGACTGAATCTAAAGCGATACCAACGCCACCGGCGAACGAACAATGACATTTTTGTTCCTTGATCTATTCTACTATTTTATACTTTCGTTATATGTCAATATTTAAAAATAATGTACCCATATTTAATTATATTACAATGATTTACTATGATATCCTATGTCATTATTTTTAAACATTTAATAACATTTTCTCGTACTCTTATTCGATAGGAGGGTGTCGCGTCGATTTCTAACCACGCTGACAAAAGAAACACGACCACGTTTCACCCTGCTATGAGATCGTGACCTAGCGGTCGTATGTCCTTGCATGCAGCAAGAGAAACGTAGTCATACATGTAGGCTGTACAACACATATCACATCATCACATTATATAGAGAACTTTTCGTCGTATGTCGTCTTATGTCGATATATACTGCCTATACTACCTCAGTCCTGCCACCATCAGCAGTTTGGTATTGTTCTGTGTGCGGCTTACGTCAGCTGCATGTCCTTATTTGGTATTGTTCTGTGTGCGGCTTTCGTCAGCTGCATGTCCTTATTTGGTATTGTTCTGTATGTGGCTTATCGCTCCCGTTCGCAATACCAAATATGTAAGTGCGTGACGCTAAGTTTTATACAGAAGTATTCAGAAAACAAATAAACAGAAACAGAAAACTTATGTAACCGTAACGTCCCCCTTAAACCCGCATTAGAACAACTATTCACCCGTAAATTAGCGTAATTCTAGTACACGGGAACTGCAAAATATGTGTTCACCTTTTATATTAATAACCAAACATGTGTAGAACTTACTGAAACCACATTATCAACTGTAACGACTTCGCTGTGGTTATATACAAATCGTCGATGTTGTACAGTTGTGAGGTCCGGAGTAGGTGGGTTAGGGTTAGCTGCAATCGTCAGGGGGCGCTGATACAGTCGTCGGGGGTGCCCGGCTACGCAGAAGGCTGTGTGCATGCTGTGCATGCGCAAGAATCTGGAAACAGAAGTCCATCGTACATATGGTCACCGGATTTGGGGTTAAGGTTAGCTGCAGTCGACAGGGTTAAGGGGTTGGGGTGGTAGGGTTATGCAGCCGACAATAGGTTGGGGGTTCGGATTAGGGCTGCTGCTCCCTTACGTCCGATGACCTCTGACCCTATTACAGGACTCCTTTTTTACGACCACAGCACACACACAGCACACACACAACACACACACGCACGCACGCACGCACGCACACACACACACACACACACATTTTACTTAATAATTGACTTTACGTATTAGTCATCCTGCCACATCTCGGGAAATATATGTTCATTGATTTAGATAACTATGCCACCTGCCCTTCCTTTATATGTTGAAAATGAAACTCGGCCATATGCACTTACAGTTTATCCATCACTTAAGGTTTGGCGCTAACTTAAGATCAAGTACCGGTAGCGATAATAAAATGTAATGCTGTCAGCTTTGGAGGAGTACGATGTCTTCCCTTTCCAGACATCAGAAAGCAGTGCTACAGCTGACTCTCTGGTCATCCTCTAATAAATATACAATACACACAGAATCATTACATTCACTATTCTCTTTCAATTTTAATAATAATAAATATAATTTAGACATTTAAAAACGCTTAATTTTCAATGAGCCCTAAACATTGTAAACAAAAAGAAAACGATAGAAACAAAACAAAAAAATAAAATAAGAAGTATTTGGCAAACATTATATATTGATAAAATGGCCATGCACCAAAATACCCTTTAGAAGGGAAAGTAGAAACTGACATAAAGAAAGAGAGCAAAATGTAACCGCCACTCAAGACTTCAGGCCAAGCTAAATTGCATCAGGTATTATAAATAATAAAACTAACAAAACACTGCTTCATTCAATGGACATAGAAAATAACTTACCTTTCTGATCGAAACTAACGTTAGAAGGGCCAAAATGGTATGTAACGGAGGCGTACATTTTTGAGGTAACTAAAAATATGTATATCTGCATTGTACATGTCGACTAAGCAATATATTGAAACTTGGCACAGGACTTGTTGCCTAGTAACCCAGAGACGAGGACTGAAGGGAGACTTTAGACCCGCAGGCAACAAGAATTCTTCTAATGATAAAAAAACAATGCGCGCTACCTGGTGGGACTACCTCCTATGTCCTAAATTCGCTACTGCCTGCTGGATGCAGTCGCGCTGTGTATTTTTATTTGTAGCTGACTATGGGGTTGTCGTTAAATTAACTGTGTCTATGTTAGCGTGTTGCTTGTGCATTCGTTAACAGGTGAGAAAGAAGTAACAAACACGTGTACGTAAGTACATGTAACCAAATATATTCACATGGTGAACTCGTGTAACAATATCTTTACCCTGCATGTGTTCATAAATGTGTAACATAAATATCTATATAAAGTGCTACTGTAAAGAAAAGCCTTCATGAGTTGGTGGACTACAGTACAATACAATACAATACAATATAATACTATACAATACAATAAGACTTTATTCGTCCTTCGGTTTACTATTGTCATCAAGCTCTCAGTGTTATTGAACTGGTATAACAATCACATTACCCTGCATGTAAATAAATGTGTAACCTACATAAAGTGCTACTATAAAGAAAAGCCGTCATGTGTTGGTGGAATACAAAACAATACAATACGTACAATACAATACAATACAATACAATACAAAAGAATACAATACGATCACGTTATTAGGTGCGTGACGTCACCGTAAAAGCTCCTTTACCGAACGTCATATGCTGAAAATAGCCGGGTATTCTACTTCCGCGGCGCTACAACCAGTGCGACTTTCCGGGAAAACGAAACCGCGGCATTACCGGGTGTTGTTTCATTTCCCGAAAATTAAATCACTCACTAACACAGTTGTATGATAAATGTTCAAATTAGTTTAATAAAAAACCGGTATAACGGTTATGTTAGCCAGAAAACACGTTATTTATGTTTGTGCTGCTGGCCCACTCTGGCCTCATTCTACACGAAATCGCGTTTGACCATGTGACCCAAAGGCAACATCACGTGCACAGTATACGGCAAATTGTGAAATGTTTTCTATGTCACCGATAAAAGTATTCATAAGTAATTATTTAGAGCACATTTCTTCAGTCTCTTAACGCCCACGTGTCGGTTGTATGCCACAGAATGCGCATGTGAAACGGTTAGTGCGTTTCGGTTTTAAAACTTAAGTTATTAGTTCCGTAGCCATTTGGCTACGGAAAGCCCAAAACGGCGCATACGATAATGATGGCCAGGAACTTCGCCCCTAAGTAAGGTGAAGAGTGGGGCGGACGACTCTGCCTAGCTTTTCGATATAGAGATAATTAATGTTGCAGGCCATGTTGCAGGACTGCACTCGTGAGGTAGGATCAGGTATGGTAGTCATGTGGGATTCTCCTTCTATAGAACTTCGCCCAGATAAACTACCACATGACAGAACTCCCCCTCTACGGTAAATCTTCCCATATACTAATGGAATAAATTATTCAGTAGTCCAGTCAAAACTAAAATACACTAGTTTGTCATTAGGATATTGCGTAATACATCAACATCTAATATGAAATGAAAATAACTGACGAAAGCACAAAACCAGGGGATATCAACACGGATGATCCTATCACGGTTCGATATACCCATCCAATACATTTATCACTCAATATCATTTCGGCGTAGCCTAATCTCCACCCACGACACGTATGTTTAATTTTACTGCCACACGGTCTTAGAACATAAAAATAATATTGACAATAAATAGGTGAATATTATAATACTAAGAGTAATAAAAAAAAGTAAAAAAAAATATTAACACTAATTTTTTTATGAATACTAAAATGTTCGAAAAATGGAAAAGCGTCATGAGTCCATTACTAGTCTAAAATGCAAAGCTGTTCTGATATATATATATTATTTGTAAAACTAATTTAGAACATATACTAAAGGTTCATTGGAATATTTCAAAGAATGACATATATACAAAAAATGCGGCCTGCTTAAAAACGTTATGCACAGATGCCGACTTAGGCAGACCGGAGCGAGACCGGAAGTTGTATATATTTTGTTAGCCTTTTTTGTGATAGTGTCACATAAACACTTGCGAAATGTAAACGAAGGCGGACACCAGTAAAGTTCTGTTTGAACACGGGATGTCTCAATACGATAAAAAAAACTATATTTAATATACAGTATAGTACAAGAGTGATATTGGGGCCGTCGACGGCATCGCGGACAGAGCAGTATTTTATGCGAGGACGAGTTATTGGAAGAGGACAACATAAATAATAATTAATCTGTCTGTGGTTATTATCAATTCGCTAGCCCATGGCATAGGAATTGCCGGAGTGTTTACACTATGAACATTTAGTATATTATGCATTATATGAATATAATTATAGTGAACAGTATATTATATTGTTGTTATTAATTATTTAATATGCAATTTGTGATTGACGGAAATACGCGGGACGGTCACTCAGTCTCGGACACTTCCTAGCCTGGCCGTGGCTGTGTGGATTGATTCTTCGAAACAAATTCGGTTGGCTGCGATCACATCGGATGGTATATGAACATTAATCCTACCCTAAATTATTAATGAATAGTTTTCACAATTCGTAAAATGTTGCCTTGTAATACAAGTCTGCTGAGCGATAGTTACATGACATGTTTACGTACCTATACTAGTATACTATAGCAATAATCCGTAGTATACCTGAAAACTTGAGTTTCGAAGTCCAGGAGATTTCAGGCCCATCAAAAGCCTCCAACTGCATCCCCCTTGAAGCTCACGAAAAACCTCTAGCTGCACCCCATTGGGACCTCCAAATGCACCCCCTTGACGGGCCTTGAGGGTCACCAAAAACTTCCAACTGCACCCTCTTGGAACATCCAACTGTTCCTCTCATTGAGGCTCACCAGAAACTTTAAACTGCACACAAAAACCTACAATCCGGGATTTTCTTCTTTTCTGGGATTTTAACAACACATCTGGGAGGGTCTGTCAAGTATACCAGTGATATTTTTTTTATTTCGTTTACATTAAATTTTTTATAATTCAAGTAGTGGTAATAAATATAAAAACTGGCTAGTAAGCGTGTTAGCTCTGCAAAATTATGTGTATAAACACCATGCCTAGCCTATGAATCCATGTTACTGAATTTGTAAACCACCATGGCATTGTCATTCGCATTTTACTGTTATGTTTTAACAAATGAATACCCACAATTATTTTAATGGTGCTACTGTTGTTTTAATAAATCATCCTGGTAAAAATGCTAGTTTGTTCTTTTATTGAAAATATTTTTATTCCAAAAACATGGTATGCATGAATACTACAGGTCTACACAATCCAATTTCAGTTGTCTTGAGATGGTCAGGAGGGGGTGTGGCTGGGGTAACAACATCCCATCTCCCTCGTATTTTGAGGGCCAACCTCTCACCAATTATTAGGACACAAACAGCATTTAAAAACAAACAGAGCACCATTTAATCCATGTTTTAGTACCACCAATTACAGTAGTAGGGAATTTATGAAGTAATATATTGAAGAGCCATATTATTTTTAATCACTTCAATCAGTCATCAATTCAATCAGTTTTATTTCATACAAAACAGTACAGGAATATACATCATGTCAACATAGCAATAAAACATGTAATAATACTACACTGTACTAGATTACAAGAGTGTATAAACTGCAAGTACCCATTTCATGCAAAGTACAGAGGAGTTGTACTCATACCTATTTCCAGTACTTTGAACAAAGTTGTTTGTGGATGCAGATATCCTGCATAAAAAAACAGCTTGCACTAATACTTTTTTTATAATCTGAATATTACAACAATCAATGCTTGGATAGCAAGCATAAGACTAGCATTACATTTCATCTAGGTAGGCTGTGCAAAATACTAAATGCAATGTAATAAGAAATGATAAAAAGCTGCACAACTGGCTTTTCTATAATTTGCCCATAATGAACAAAAATACACTGTATGGAATTTACTGCAATATATTTAAGTTGCAAAGAGCTTGTTCTTCACCTTCGTTGTACAGAAGTAGAATTGCCTGAGTAGAAACAATATTACATCTCCACTAAAGACTTCTTTGTATTTGATATAATTTTCATCACAAATTATGTCCAAGATTTTCATAATTGCATTCAATACTACATCACCAAGCTTAATATCAATCATAGAACATTATCCGAGACCTTACTCTATTAAAGAGTATATCATTGTCAGTGTCACATCCTTGAGTATAAGAAACATATAACAATCTTTGCATCCCCTTAGTTTATGGAACAAGCATTGCAATGTCATCAGCATGAGATGACTAACAAAATCCACTCAGGGCAGCTCAGCATCTGCTTTTCTTTCGAAATTACACATATCATAACAAGATGATATTCTATGCAAATTTATAATAGAATGTTTAGTAAATACAATATGTTTATTATGAACTTAACATAAATAGATTTAATTGATATTTGTTAAAATTCTGTGAAATTGTCACTTGATTGTCACTTGTCGGTAGGTATGTTTCCAGTTCTCTGCTGCCTTGCCCATATAAGATCATGTACATGAAAGCTTGCTCTCTCACAGCAAGTGTACCCACAATCGTATTCAATGCGTTGAAGCTGGGATCTCTACATGCTACATACACACTGTGAGAACGGTCTTCAAACAAGAGTTGAAGACAATGTGTTTCCTCATCCCAAAGTTCATCTGCTGCAGCGACACTGTAATATAAAATGAAAAATATATCATCTACTTAAAAAATGTATTACTGTGTTCACATGTGTTTTATTTTACAAATGAAAACATTCAAATATAAAATATGCATAGATAATTTGCTATTTGAACCCAGTGACTGGCTAAGAACTAAGGTTTTAAAGATGAGTCATGCTAATTAATACAATGTTGTATTCATGACACTTGAGAAAACCACATTACTGCCACCTTACAATAACATTCTAGAAAATACCTCAAAAGCAGAGGTAATTCCACAAAATGGGCATAACTGCACATTGTTGAGATAATATCATAATTAGGTGATGCAACTAAAACGTACAAACACTACTTTAAAAAATTTAACTAGAGGACAACAAATTGTCAGTGCAAGTGTTGTTTTGAATTTGAGGCTGTGTGTAGTGTGTGTATATCAGACAAGGAACAATTAACTAAAAATATTTTTAGTTACATTACCATGAATTAAGATATTTCCCAATAAAAATATATTAACCTCACACCAATTCATGAACTTTAAACTTCAATTTAATTAAAGTTACAGTTACATTTATGTTGGTAAAATTGCTGATTAGATGCAAGTGGACTGTTATTTTTTTATTTTATAAGTCTATGTACTTGAGTTGATGGAAGGCACCATTCAAAACACTTTACTTGTCGTTGTTTACACATTTAATAACATCAATTGCTATAAAAGTAACTAACACTATTCATGCTAATTTTGCCCAAGTCCCAATTTTGCCCAATTCTGGCTAATTAGGGGTTTCTCAGTTTGTCTTCTGACCAATTAAGACCTACATTCTCTTTGCCTACTCATGGATTTATCCACTTGGCCTACTCGTTACTGGCACGTCAAAGGAATTGTTTCCTTTTTGTGAGCACAATGTTCACTATTTTTACCAGATATTCCCCAAATACCCAATTGAACAAATCTCAAATTTTAGCTTCCTACTTCCTAGTAGTTTCTGAGATTAATAATTTTGTGACCTTCTAGTACAGCAGTTCTTAACCCCAAAGTTGAGGGAAAGGTGACCGGTTGATGGGTGAGAGAGAGAATGATAACAGTCTGCCAGGTGACAAGGCTGCAGGACAGAATGTGATGGAAGGGATCCAATGGAAGAGCTACCAGTTCCAGATGCTAAATTTCAGGAGGGTAAATCTGATTATTTAGGGCCGTTAATCGAAACTCCAGAAATGGTAGTTAAGAAAATAAAGGAAATGAAGGATAATAAATCACCGGGAGTGGATGGAATTCCTCCAAAACTACTAATGGAAACAGTAGGTCAAATCAGTATACCACTTGCAAGAGTGTTTAACTTGTCATTAAAAGAGGGAGTTGTTCCATTTGAATGGAAAGAAGCAAACATCATACGATTATTTAAAACAGATTTAAGGAATAAGTCAGATAATTACAGGCCAGTGAGTTTAAAGTCAGTAATTTGTAAGGTTAATTAAATACCATATGGTGGAATTCCTTGTTAGGCATAAATTATTAAATTCATCTCAACATGGATTCCTAAAAGCGAGATCATGTTTAACAAATATGTTGTTTTTTTGAAGAAATCACCAAGTGGATATACAAGGGATAGCCATTAGATATTATCTACTTAGATTTCCAGAAAGCTTTTGATAAAGTACCAGGGATGGCATAATTGACTGGATAGAACAATGGCTGACTGACAGAAGATGGCATGTTGTAGTAGATGGAGAAGTTTCTGGAAATAAGTTTTAAGTGGGGTACCACAAGGATCAGGATTAGGACCTTTACTATTCTTTATTCTATCAATGACTTAGATGACAATATAACAAGTAATGTACTGAAATTTGGGGATGACACAATGAGGTCAAATTAGTAAAGGATCAGTGTATATTGGATATCAGGAAGTACTCTTTCATACAAGGACAATAAAAGTACAATAAATTATAGATGCGCTGATATGAAAGTTTCAGAGCAGTGTGGTATTGCAGCTTCAAAGGGTAATAAAATTCTTGGGTTGATTAGGAGAAACATAACATACAAAAAAAGGTAATTTACCTATGTATAAAGCAGTAGTCAGACACATATCTCAGGAGGGCGGGTTACACGTAGATGAATATTGTTGGACTCTCGATAAGCCAATGGCTTCCTTGTCCACTTACAATCTGGGCCTTTGGCTTGGATGGATTGACACATATCTCAGGAGGGCGGGTTACACGTAGATGAATATTGTTGGACTCTCGATAAGCCAATGGCTTCCTTGTCCACTTGCTATCTGGGCCTTTGGCTTGGATGGCTAATATTGTTAAATCTTGTTAAATCATAGATAGAATATCAACGTATGAGTACATTGACTTTATTTTTAATTAAATCAGATAATTATGCATCCAGAGCCTGTAATATTTGTAAAATCACAGTTGCTGTTGTGAAAGGTACCCTGTATAAGGGCAACAAATTAACACTTATATACATTGTACTGTAACTCCAGAACATTTCATGATTCATCAGTGTGTATAAATTTATAACTTGAATTTTGGAGGGTAAATACTGTAGTTATAATTTCTCAAAAGTGAAACACCACTTGCGAGGCTGATTTTTTTATTGATACACAATTCATCAAATATGTTGGAACATGAATTACTCCCTTTTATAGCTCAGGATGTGTAGTTTCTTGTACAGAAATGTTGTTTTCACCAAAAATTTCTTTAAACATCTGACACAAATTAAAATGAAGAGCACATGGGGTATTCTGTCTATATGAGAGTAAACATTCACATTTTCAAGGCTCTAGCCCTACTTAGTTATCTGACCTCAAACTTTCCTAAAATTGCATTAACGGATATCTAAGTTCATAAAATATTGTTTTCTCAGAAGCTACTAAGAACAGGAAGCTAACGTGACATCTGGTGAATATCTTGTATAAATATTGAAGAGATCTGAAGACAAAGAATCCAGTGATTTTATGTAAAAATCCATTGTTGACAAAAAAGGTCATTATAAAGATGACAGTGAGGACACATACCTATATTAATAGCATTGAGACCTCACCAGTTTGAAGAATCATGAATTATATCAACACAGTGCACGTGAATGGTTTGTGGATGTTAAAATCGTGCACCATTGAAAAATAAAGTTCACCATCACAGACTTCCAAATGGATCATTAAATTTTTCACACATAAATTACAAATCACTACCTTCAAAGTGAGACCAGTATAATTTAATATGCCTACATCTCTGAAACTACTAGGAACGGAAAGCTAACATTTGATTTTTTCAATTTTGGTATTTGGGGAATATCTGATAAAAATCCTGAAGAGATCTGAACTTCTGAAAATATAATGCGTGGACCATCCAGTGATTTGATGTGGAATGACCTATTATTGGATATTACAGTTCATCATGCATGAAGAAATGTTCTATTAGAGATAGAAGTTAGTACACATATCCAATATATCAATAGTACTGAAATTACAGTAGTTTGAAGAATCAGGAATCATATTAACATTGTGGTGTAGCACTTGGTTATGTGCTCGTGAATACCTCGTGAGTGCTAAAATCATGTATCACTGAAGAATTAAGTTCACCAGAAATTCTGAATGGATCATAAAATTTGGCACACAAATTACATAATATTTTCCTTAAAATAAGACTGGTTTCATGATTTTTTTAATGTAGCCACACTGGGTTTTGCTCCATTGAAAATGTCCCCTAAATAATTTTTTTCTGAATTCACAAGGGTGTTGCTCCATAATTAAAACTTACCAACGAATCAATGATGCACTCAATTTCACGTTTTAAAATATTTCAGCATTCTATTGCTGTCTTATTATTCAGTGTGTTATTCCAGTCTATCTTTGCTAAATAATTCCTCATATCTTTATCTACCTTTGTGGAAGTTTCTCCTGTACTGCTTTTTATTGTTCGTTTCTTATTTTACTTTGATGTAACATGTCCTTATATTTATCTTAACATTTTCAATTAATTCACTTACTAAGGACAAAGCTATATATCTAATACACTCTCTCCCTTGTTTGGTTCTAGTACATGCTGAGAAAGGAAACTATGTTGTATTAAAAATAGGAATGTTTGATCCCCACCTATGTATTCTACAGATTTCTATTGTATAAGCTGTGGTTAACCTTGATTAAACATACTTCAAACCAATTGATGTGATCGATCATTTTAAGAGTGGCCTGTTTATTGCATGTTGAGGGTTTCCACTTATTCAGGTGTTAAATATGAATCATCACCTGTGTTTGATTAACTGATGAGGTTTCCATGTCATCATCCTCTTGTGATCCATCTAGTATTTCAATGTCATCACACTTCTGTGAAAAAATGTTTTTGAATATGCATTAATGTCAGAAAGAATGTCATTTCAGTAATGCAAACATGTAAAAGGATATTCTGTAGGATTAACATTATTTATTTTAAATGACAATATATTTGATATACATAAATCATTTTGTTTTTGGTTGAAATTACTTGAAATTAATATATTTCAATGGTTTGTATATTTTCTTTAATTACCTCTTAATAGTGTATCTTATCAAAAACATATCAGGACTCATTTGCTGCATAGCTTTGCCAGCAGTTGTTTTGCCTTAAACAAGAGAAGATCTAGGAAACTATTGCACTATACTACCGGTATACACTATCGAGTATTCAGTGCCAGTGGTTGATGGATAAAGAACTTAACGTACGACAATGTGCACAATTCTTATTCTTAAAAAAGGACAAATGTTAGAAATTGCACTATACTATACGCTACCAAGTTTTCCATGCCAGTGGTTAATGGATAAAGAATGTAATGTATGACAATGTGTACAATTCTCATTATCAACTAGTACAAATGTTAGAAATTGTCAAACGTGTAGTGATATGTTCAATTGGAAGCGTTATACTACCTCGCCAATATTAACATATTTACAAGGTGTCCATAATAATAATTACTGATTCACATTTCACTGATTGCTAAACAGACCCCAAGTAGCATGATTTATGATAGACAACAGAAATGGATTAAACTAAATAAAAAAAAATTATTCATAGCTTTGAGTTTTATATTCTTAGATAACGATGTTGCAATTAATATCATACCAAGTTAAACTCAGTGTATATATGAGATGAGTATCATTATACACACCATCTTTTTGGTAAAGTAAAGGATGATATCTGCCACAGTATCTATGTGTCATATTTGTTACACTAGTTAATAACATGACAGATACCTTTACATTTTGGTGGTTTTTCTGATGGCTTGCAGCAACTGAAAAATAAATAATGTGAATTAAAACAACAAATTTATTTTTATTATTAAATGAGCTTCCAGGTCTACAACAAATGTAGGGCTGTAAAGATATGATACGTATCAGAATACTTGCTAAAACAGCATTGGTTGTAATGGCTGTTATAACTAAGAGTTGATATGTGTAGTATGTTTGCTAAAAGCATTTACAATAAGTTGAGTGTGCACACACAATAAAAATATGTATAGGTTATAAGGCGGCAACAAATTATCAACCATCAACAATACACAATGTGATTAAATTGACAAAATAAGTCTTCAGCATGTGTAAAACAAGATCTGCATCCATAAGGTTGCTTCTATTAATGTAGTTTGACTACCATATAATATACATGTAAATAAATATATATTTTGTTATATAATTTAGCTGTAACTCATGTTGCATGATATTCAAAGTGAACACTATTTTGGACAATGCATTTTATTTTAACCATATCTTCTGATTGAAACACACATTTAAGTAAATTCAGTGTATTTTTAAATATGGTTACTAAAATTGTATATTTTGTCATATCATATATAAAATCATATATAACATAATTGATGTGATTTTTAATTACACAGTAAGAAATCAATTACAGTTACGTCATCATGTCAGAAACTGAGTCGACTACATTTTGTAGATACTTGAAATAGATCAATTATAATAATGGCATTATCTCAGAACCAGAATAAACTACATGTTGTAGTTACAAGAAAGAAAGTAATTACAATTACGTACGGCATTAATTCAGAACCTGAATCAACTACATGTTGTAGTTGATTCAGAAAGTAATTTCAATTACCCTAACCCTAAACAAATGTTAATCCACTGAATATGAACAAAGTATTAGCAAAGTTGATTTTGAGTGAAATACTTACGAATACACATCCAACGGGCAACGACGCATTTCGCAGACACCACCCAATGCCGGAAGTCGTTTCGCGATGTCGATTTACGACAAATAACATTTGTCAAAGTAATCGAACTACACATCATTAATTAAACACACATCATACAAATTACTTGAACATATGTTTTGAGCAAACGTCAGTACGCGCATCACTTTCAACTTTATATACTGAGTATTTAGCGAATTTTTGCGACACGAACGCCAAGTCGAAGCCGAAGACGCGAAGTCGGAGGCCAAGAACAAACACAAAAACGCATATTTCTTAATTTAAACATTATTATAAAACATTGTACATTGATACGAAGCATATTACACAATAAACACGAAACTGTGACCCCTCGTTCAATATATAGCAAGAATATTAAGTTATAAGCATTTTTACCCGGTCTGCCGTACGCGACAAATTTGGCACTTCAAAAATATACAAGGCTCTGGAAAAAACATGCTCAAAATAACAGAAAATTTTATTTGTTTTGGAAATAATTACACATGCTATTTCATTTTCAGCTAAACTGTGTCCACTATCAATGATAATGATAAACTCAAACGTATTAGTTGTGAAATAACACATCAAAACTTTAAGCAGACCGGCTTTGGTCTGCTTAAAACAGCGGTCTGCCTAACGCGGCAAATATTGGATAAATGGTCGGCGTATGCTGCTGTTAGAGTACATACATACATACATACATACATACATACTTACATACATACATACATACATACATACATACATACATACATACATACATACATACATACATACATACATACATACATACATACATACATACATACATACTTACATACATACATACATACATACATACATACATACATACATACATACATATATGGAGACAATTGTGCAATAAAGTTGGAACTACTGCAGTACGAATGTTTGTTGAACCAAATAGGGCACACTTTCCCCTTTCAATTCGTAGGGGGTGAGACATAGGTATTGGTTCCCTGGGAATGTACTGAGTACTTCAATGCTAAACGGTGTTTACACTTTGATTTTGAGACCACCCCCTACGTGGGGCGTGGTTTTTTTTATCCCGCACAAGTGTGTTAGGCAAATGAAGCTCAGGTGATCATCCGTGAACGCTAATGCAAAATTATGATAGGGTACCCTTATCTGTCTTAGACACGACTGCACATGTTGCCAATGTGCGTGGGTTTCGTATGACACTTGACGTCCAGTTAACGGCGAAAATGGTTTCTAGCTAACGGCGGATACAGTTCACAGCCCCAGGTTAATGGCGGTCTATCGCGGCTTGTAGTTAACTGGTGCACGGCTTCTAGATAGCTGTGGACATAAATCCCCGTTAACGGGCCGTTCACAATTGTCACCATTTACCTATTGGTACAGGGCGTACTAAAGGGGTCAAGGGGAGGGGTCAAGGCCCGCGTACTAATAATTTGTTTAAATGTTGGTCGAATGCGAAATATGAACACGGTTGCGTCATGCAGCGCCGCGCGGTGAACTGTTACATAACTACTATTGTTTTTTTAATCGCCTAACAGCCCACGGCGCAGTAACACAGTCCAGCTACCGCCCACGGCGCCGTAACACAGTCCTACTACCGTCCACGGCGCCGTAACACAGTCCTACTACCGTCCACGGCGCCGTAACACAGTCCTACTACCGCCCACGGCGCCGTAACGCAGTCCTACTACCGTCCACGGCGCCGTAACACAGTCCTACTACCGTCCACGGCGCCGTACCACAGTCCTACTACCGTCCACGGCGCCACAACACAGTCCTATTACCGTCCACGGCGCCGCAACACAGTCCTACTACCGCCCACGGCGCCGCAACACAGTCCTACTACCGCCCACGGCGCCGCAACACAGTCCTACTACCGCCCACGGCGCCGCAACACAGTCCTATTACCGCCCACGGCGCCGCAACACAGTCCTACTACCGCCCACGGCCCGTAACACAGTCCTACTACCGTCTACGGCGCCGTACCACAGTCCTACTACCGCCCACGGCGCCGTAACACAGTCCTACTACCGCCCACGGCGCCGTAACACAGTCCTACTACCGTCCACGGCGCCGTAACACAGTCCCACTACCGTCCACGGCGCCGTAACACAGTCCTACTACCGTCCACGGCGCCGTAACACAGTCCTACTACCGTCCACGGCGCCGTAACACAGTCCTACTACCGTCTACGGCGCCGTAACACAGTCCGACATCTTGGACATTCACCAATTCACAGAAACACAATTATCAATATGACACTATAGAGTTTTTAAAATAAAAAAGTTTTAGTATAATTATTGGAGATAGATGTTTGTAAACCTGTCCTGGTGGTTATTGTTGTATGTGCTATATACATGCACTTGGTCAAAACATTGTTACATCGATATATGTTTCAAATTGGAAAAGTATCTACAGATTAAAGCACTAATTCCGGGAGGGGGAAGAGGCATTATAATTAGTAAGCTTTGTAGGAATAGTCGAAATGTCGACAGTTGTGAACGGACCCTAACAAGTCCCAACTCACAACTGTGCTGGTTCCCGTGAAGAATCGATTAATGTATTTTTAATATATCATATATTTTGTTGAATCGAAAAATACGGACCATGTTAGAACAATAAATTATTTGCTAGTACATACCGTGAAGTTATCCGTACGTTGTTATCTACGGACCATGTTAGAACAATAAATTATTTGCTAGTACACAATGTCAAGTCATCCGTACGTTGTTATCTACGGACCATGTTAGAACAATAAATGATTTGCTAGTACACACCGTCAAGTCATCCGCACGTTGTTATCTACGGACCATGTTAGAACAATAAATGATTTGCTAGTGTACACCGTCAAGTCATCCGCACGTTGTTATCTACGGACCATGTTAGAACAATAAATGATTTGCTAGTACACACCGTCAAGTCATCCGCACGTTGTTATCTACGGACCATGTTAGAACAATAAATGATTTGCTAGTGTACACCGTCAAGTTATCCGTGCGTTGTTATCTACGGACCATGTTAGAAAAATAAATTATTTGCTAGTACACACCGTCAAGTCATCCGTACGTTGTTATCTACGGACCACGTTAGAACAATAAATGATTTGCTAGTACACACCGTCAAGTCATCCGCACGTTGTTATCTACGGACCATGTTAGAACAATAAATGATTTGCTAGTGTACACCGTCAAGTCATCCGTACGTTGTTATCTACGGACCATGTTAGAACAATAAATGATTTGCTAGTACACACCGTCAAGTCATCCGCACGTTGTTATCTACGGACCATGTTAGAACAATAAATGATTTGCTAGTGTACACCGTCAAGTTATCCGTGCGTTGTTATCTACGGACCATGTTAGAAAAATAAATTATTTGCTAGTACACACCGTCAAGTCATCCGTACGTTGTTATCTACGGACCACGTTAGAACAATAAATGATTTGCTAGTACACACCGTCAAGTCATCCGCACGTTGTTATCTACGGACCATGTTAGAACAATAAATGATTTGCTAGTGTACACCGTCAAGTCATCCGTACGTTGTTATCTACGGACCATGTTAGAACAATAAATGATTTGCTAGTACACACCGTCAAGTCATCCGCACGTTGTTATCTACGGACCATGTTGGAACAATAAATGATTTGCTAGTGTACACCGTCAAGTTATCCGTGCGTTGTTATCTACGGACCATGTTAGAAAAATAAATTATTTGCTAGTACACACCGTCAAGTCATCCGTACGTTGTTATCTACGGACCACGTTAGAACAATAAATGATTTGCTAGTACACACCGTCAAGTCATCCGCACGTTGTTATCTACGGACCATGTTAGAACAATAAATGATTTGCTAGTACACACCGTCAAGTCATCCGTACGTTGTTATCTACGGACCATGTTAGAAAAATAAATTATTTGCTAGTACACACCGTCAAGTCATCCGTACGTTGTTATCTACGGACCACGTTAGAACAATAAATGATTTGCTAGTACACACCGTCAAGTCATCCGCACGTTGTTATCTACGGACCATGTTAGAACAATAAATGATTTGCTAGTACACACCGTCAAGTCATCCGTACGTTGTTATCTACGGACCACGTTAGAACAATAAATGATTTGCTAGTACACACCGTCAAGTCATCCGCACGTTGTTATCTACGGACCATGTTAGAACAATAAATGATTTGCTAGTGTACACCGTCAAGTCATCCGTACGTTGTTATCTACGGACCATGTTAGAACAATAAATTATTTGCTAGTACACACCGTCAAGTCATCCGTACGTTGTTATCTACGGACCATGTTAAAACAATAAATTATTTGCTAGTACACACCGTCAAGTCATCCGTACGTTGTTATCTACGGACCATGTTAGAACAATAAATTATTTGCTAGTACACACTACACACCGTCAAGTTATCCGTGCGTTGTTATCTACGGACCATGCGAGAGCACCCAGTGTGGAGTGCATTGAAGTGAAACGAAGCGTTCGTGGTGCGCCTTTATATGGACATTCTAGTCATATTAAACCCACGGCACTGGCAGCGTATGGAGTTGTAAGTTATATAAGGGTGCCCTACCACTGTTTCGCGATAGCGGTCATGGATGACACTATGAGCTTAATTTGCATATGCGGGATAAATAGTTACAAGCCGAACTCAGGGGTGGTTTAATAAGTGATCAAAGTAAACAAATGTATAATAATAATAATAATAATAAAATATATATATAGCGCCCGAACAATCAGGATTGCTCTCAGGCGTTTTACATACATACACACATGCAATCATAACTTATAATATTATTAATTATATTAAAAATATATATATTAATAAAAAGATATATATATATATATATATATATATATATATATATATATATATATATATATCTAAACCAATGCCACTAATAAATATTCTAAAATATAGTCAAAATAGTACTACCATAAATAATATATAATAAAGAATTAAATGTATATATGTAATAATAAAATAATAATAAATGCATCAAAAAATGTCAAATCAGCATATTACAGAAAAGCTATTGATGTGTTTTTAAAAGTGTTATATTGCGGCAGTGTCTTCGCTGTCTTCACTTAAACGGACAACCGATTCCACAAATTGGCAGAGGCCACAGCAATTCGACGATCGCCATGCGTAATCGTCTGCGAAGTCGATGGGTCATGAGGGTGAGTACCAGGGTTTTGCAAGCGTCATCAGTTATGCTTGACCGAATTTGCCCTCATATTTGATAGTAAGATAACCGCTATCGAACAGCACGCCCAGATTGCGCACAGACGACTTCGGTATAACTCGGTGTCCAACTATTGTCGATGACACTTCGGCGCGCAAATCAACTCGTTGTTTTGTTGTGAAGAAGTTGATTGCCTCTTTGTTCAAATTCAGTTGATTTCTCTCCATCCAGTCTGCCACATCCGCTACACATGCCTCAACCTTAGACAGGGCCGCAACTATGGATTCGTCACGTTCTACCGTCATATAATTTTACGTGTCATCCGCAGAACAACGGTATTGCATACTTTGTCGGTGCATAGTGTCTAGTATTGGTTATAACAACCACCCAACCGCCACAATAAGCGGTGTTGGATTTCAGATTGCCAATTAAAATACCACCTTTTACACCGCAGCATCATCACGATATTTCATGTATGCAACACTGAACTGAACACTTGTCTCAGCCTCGGGCCATTGATTAAGCTGCGATGAATTTGCCGCATATGCAAAACCGCGCTATTGGTTCGCTCATGACAACTGGTGTACGCACTACGTGCTATTTATAATTAGAACAATAAAATAGGCAGCTTAATAGAATGTAACTGACATAACATGGCTACCAATGCATTACCTATCACGCTGCCTGATACAATAGCGTCAGTGTGCAATAATACAAGTTTCACTCATTAGACGGCACCACTGGAGCGATTAATTTTTTGGCGAAACGTGGTGAAGACTGTTTTATACTGTTGACTTGTTAATTAAGCGTGTTAACTTGCCAGTGACGTGTTGTGTCCTTTGTGTAAAAGTGTTGGTTGAGTAGTTGTGAAGTTTTAGTAGAAGAGCGTAAATTATATAAATAAAGCATTTATTCATTGTGACTCAATTTACCCTATACTGTAACTCAACACACCCCACACCAAGTGTTAGTTGAGCCAGTAAAATAATTTTGACTTAAGAATATGACTATGTTCTAGATATAAAAACGAATGAAAAAACACTAACTAACACTGCTTTTCCTTAGTAGTATACGTTTTTTAACTTTGCGAAGTTATACGACCACCCCCAAAGGAAGGAGGAGTGGTTACGCGCTATCGCAGGTTACCGTCATTAGGGCGTGACTACGGGCGTGACATTGAGCAGGGGGCGCACACGAAGATGCAATTTCATGGAGCGTGTGTTTGTGCGTGTGCGTGTGTGTGTGCGTGTGTGTGTGTTGTGTAGCATTTACAATAAATACATTATTTAACAAATACGAAATACAATTTGCTGGTATGACCAATGCAAAAATCAACATACCTCGATAACTCTATTTATTAGTTTCTGGCATATCTGTGCAAATATTATCACACTGTGTAAACAATTTTAATTAAGACATGCATAATGTTATATACTATTATGATGTTTGTTGTGATACGAGAATCTTAATTGTAGACTGGACATGGCTTCCGCTGCTGCTGCTACTGATACAGCTATTGTTGAGGCCCAGGAACGGGGTAACAGTATTTGTCATCTTTAAAAGTTATTACTGCTCTAAAACACCCAACCTACACCTAAAGCTCTAAAACACCCAACCTACACCTAAAGCTCTAAAACACCCAACCTACACCTAAAGCTCTAAAACACCCAACCTACACCTAAAGCTCTAAAACACCCAACCTACACCTAAAGCTCTAAAACACCCAACCTACACCTAAAGCACAATAGACACTTCTTTATGTCAAGCATGTTTAAAACAGACATACATACAGACATATTAATACAGCCTGGCTCAATTTGTGTTTAAGTCTGGCCCCAAATTATATTTGCGATATATTTCAGGCTGTCTCGCACATTTCAATAAGAACCACGCGATCTCCAGAGGAGACCTCTATGTTTGAATGGCACAAACCAAACTTTTGCACAACTCTATAGCCGTTACTGGTGCACAGATCTGGAACACTCTCTCAGCCAACATTACGAAATTACGTTGATGCTTTTAAAACGCTGTCTTTATATATATATATATATATATATATATATATATATATATATATATAATTTTATTATATTATATATTTGTGTGTGTGTGTGTGTGTGTGTGTGTGTGTGTGTGTGTGTGTGTGTGTGTGTGTGTGTGTGTGTGTGTGTGTGTGTGTGTGTGTGTGTGTGTGTGTGTGTGTGTGTGTGTGTGTGTGTGTGTGTGTGTGTGTGTGTGTGTGTGTGTGTGTGTGTGTGTGTGTGTGTGTGTGTGTGTGTGTGTGTGTGTGTGTGTGTGTGTGTGTGTGTGTGTGTGTGTGTGTGTGTGTGTGTGTGTGTGTGTGTGTGTGTTTAATTTACAATTCATCACTTTGAAAGCACTTGTTGGAACTAGGCAATACATCTATGGTAGGCTTGATATTATCTTGATATTATTATTACAGGACATCTGGATAAGCTCCTTATGAAGCTCGCTGTCCATGAGTTAACATCCAAGGAACAGTTTGGTCTGGGCGTGATGTTAGAGATGGAGCCTTCCACTATACGCCAATTGATGTGTGAGGAAGCGGTCGCCAGTACGTTCGCGATCTTACAGGCGTGGAGGAACAACAGAAGGAGCAGCGGCAACTACAGCGCCAGCTACGATCAACTGTGTGACGCGTACTTGGAACTAAAGAGAACGGACATCGCCGAAAACATCCGAAGAGGTGAGTTTGTAGACAAGGCCACTTCACTGTTTGTTGACAGCAATACAGGCGCGCATGCGTAATAGTGGTTAGATAATGAGAAAGAGACAGAAGTTTACTCTTAAAATGTAAAAATTACTCCCCCCCTCTCTCTCTCTCTCTCTCAACTTCTCTTCAACTTCCTCCCTCAACTCCTTCATTCTTCGTTTGTCGATTCTTTTCACTCCCGCTGTTCTTCTCACCCAGTTATTCTCCTCGCAAACTTGCAGTCTCTCTTGGTTTTTTCCTGTCATCGCCATGGTCTCTACGCCGTATAGGAATGCTGGTGTTATGCATGAGTTAAGAACCTTTCCTTTTAGCTTTCCAGATATGTGTCTATCTCCCATCACCCCTTCCACTTTCCTCCTCGCACTCATCCCAGTTTGTACTCTCCTGCGAATTTCCGTCTCCGTGCTGCCGTCCCCGCAAACCGCTCCACCTATATATATATATATATATATATATATATATATATATATATATATATATATATATATATATATATATATATATATATATATATATATATATATATATATATATATATATATATATATATATATATATGCAAAGCTGTCTTGTACCAAAGATTTCCTTCCAATTTACCAACCGCTCTTGAAGGTCTGCCTCCCTGTCCACTACTACCGCCAGGTCATCGGTGTATAGCAACTCCTGGAGAATGTCCCTTATACTCGCTTTCCTGCAGAATACCTCCAATACTGCGATGAATAACAGTGGGCTTAGGGCACTCCCCTCTCCCAGGCCGACTACCATCCTGAATTCCTCCGATATTCCCGGTCCACACACTACTCTACCTTTTGTCTCTTCATATGTGCCTTTGACCATCCTCACCTCCGCCTCTGGGACACCCGTCCACCTCAACTTGGTCATGGTCATATCTCTCTCTGTCTTATGCCTTTCCCAGAGCCATATTCTCCTGTCCCGTCAGTTTCTTTTCCACCAGTTGTCTCAGAATGAACATCCCGTACGCCGTACCTCTCCCTCTTCTGAAACCTTGTTGTTCTTCTCCCATTTCACACACCATTATCCTCCTTATCCTTCCACCCAGAATCCTTTCTAAGACCTTCATGGACATGGCTCAGCAACGTGATACCTCGGTATTTTTCAGGGTCGTGAACATCACCCTTTCCTTTCCATACAGGGACTACCAACCCCGTCCGCCACTCCTCTGAGATATTCCCCTCTCTCATTTTATTTTATTTAACAATCGCCTTGTCCACCTAACCCTAACACGTTCAGCCATTGCCAGCATTTCCACTCGCACTTCATCAATACTTGTCGCTCGGCCTCTCTTCATCTTATTCATTGCTCTCTCTCTCTCTCTCTCTCTCTCTCTCTCTCTCTCTCTCTCTCTCTCTCTCTCTCTCTCCCCCTATTTTAATCGCGACTAGAAACCACACTAACGCTACCTTACATTATGAACGGACATAGCTGCCAGCTATTCTAGCCAGCCTGGTTAGAATAAAACGCAACCTCTTCAATAAAATAAATATAAGTATGAAAAACAATAATAAAATAATATAATTTTTTTACAAATCGTCATTAGTTGCTCTCTCTCTCATCCGAAAAGGTGGGGTGTAGATATGGCCGGTTCACAGGGAGAGGGAAAGAGAGGGAAAGGGAAAGGGAGCTATATGTATTTTGAAAGAGAAAGCACACATGTGATAAGTAAATTACAAATGTTTCTGAATTATTACGCATGCATAATTTAACATAGTCAACGACAATTGGAATCAAGGAAACAACCGATGATAAAATAGAGAGTATCATTTTATTTCCATGTAGTTTATTATTATTTAGACAATGTTGGGACAATCACATAGTATTGGTTTCGTTTCAGAACAAATCCGACTTGCCAAGGAAGAAATTAAACAGTCACGGGAAGAGTTGGTACTGTACAAACAGAAACAGGACGGTTAGTACTGAAATAATGTTAATTGTCATAAAATATAGGCACATCAATTACATTTGAAAGGTGATACAATGAACTCAATTATATATGTACTTGCAGCCATTCCTATGAAACTATATATCTGTTGTTAGAAAAATATTGATATTAATATTTTCCAAGTAATAGTGTAAACGTACTTAAAATTGGGGTCGAATCAAGTAATAGATAAACCAATTTACCAACCGTTCTCATATGATATGAAACTAGATAAACGTGTTATACTCCCAAGCGATATAAAATAGCTAATACATTAAACACAGTTTATCTGTTTCACGTTTATTTTTAATAACTTATTTGTTATAAGCAGCAGTACTTCATTAAGTGCATTGTATTGTACGTACTTCATTGAGTGCATTGTATTGTACGTACTTCATTGAGTGCATTGTATTGTACGTACTTTATTGAGTGCATTGTATTGTACGTACTTCATTAAGTGCATTGTATTGTACGTACTTCACTTCGATGCATTTGGGCGGTCAGTTGTATGTTAGAATGTATGTAGTTTATATTATATAACGTGATTTTACGATAAAAACGAACATACAAAGTCGCTTTACAAAGGAGATAAATAATAGGAGATAATCGTAACATAAGGTACAATCTTCATATTGTTTAGTGACATGATCTTTGCTGATGCATGTGTAAAACATATCAATGACACGTTAAATTAATATTCTTCGGAGGACTGCAGACAGTTGAATGAGCAAGTGAGTGCCTTGAAGGACGAGGCACAACAAACCCAAGATAAATGTTATAATTACGTTTACTTTTGTATAAAATACACTCTCAAACAAATATATTTACTTTTTGCTTAAACCTTGATTTTATCACTTAAGATATTTAACATGTTTAGTTACTTATCTTGGATAAAATATATTTAACATGTTTAGTTACTTATCTTGGACAAATGATATTTAACATATTTAGTTACTTATCTTGGACAAAATATATTTAACATGTTTATTTACTTATCTTGGACAAGATATTTAACATGTTTAGTTACTTATCTTGGACAAGATATTTAACATGTTTAGTTACTTATTTTGGACAAAAGATATCTAACATGTTTAGTTACTTATCTTGGACAAAATATATTTAACATGTTTAGTTACTTATCTTGGACAAAATATATTTAACATGTTTAGTTACTTATCTTGGACAAAGGTCGTCGCATGTCTATTAATCTACATATCAAGAAAGAGTGGCATTAATTTCTTCCAACACAACAGACTGAAACTGCTATGGTTTTATCAGTTACCCTTCTCCTAATGTACAACACCGACCAAGATGCACTTTAATTAACTACACTTTGTTAATATCAGTTCAACCCTATTTAATTTGAATGTTTCGTCACAACATTGCATGTTGAACGGCAATAAAGCTTTGTACCGCTAAAAATAATCCATAAGTTATTGACTACGTCATTGTTTCATGCAATTTCCTGTCTTGTTTTATACTCATTGTCATGTCACGATGTCGGACATATAAGTCACGAAATGACAGAGAATGAAATTCAGAATGAACATAATAAAAAATGATCAATCACAATATTGTGATAGGTTCCAAGATCGGAGGCTTGAACCAATCGTCGACGAAAATGATTATTCGGAACAGCACTACCACGTAATGCTAAAGTTGTCATTATATATATATATATATATATATATATATATATATATATATATATATATATATATATATATATATATATATATATATATATATATATATATATATATATATATATATATATATATATATATATAGCATGTGTATAGAGTCTATTTGCTCGGTATGTGACGATGAACTCACAAAGGGGTAGCATGACTTGTTGAAGTGAGGGAGATATCAGAGATCATGATGTCGACATGTATCAGTGGACTTGTCTATGTGGTGATGCATAAGAATGTGTAAGAATAAGAACCGATATTTAATTACAATGTCTTGTTGACGCATATATTTCAGAGGAAATCAGAAAGTTAACCGAACAAGTAAACGCTCTAAAGACGGAAGTTAATACACATAAGCAAGCATTTGAAGGTATGTTATACTGCAGAAAATGCAACCACTATTTATATAAATAGTACTTAGCCATTATTGCGAAATGATAGCTTATATAACATAATCGATTTTGCCTAAAATATAAATATAAGTTTCGTCCGAAACAACTGTAATAACATATAATCCTCCTCATATTATATATATATATATATATATATATATATATATATATATATACATACATACATACATACATACATATATATATAAATATATATATATATATATATATATATATATATATATATATATATATATATATATATATATATATATATATATATATATAATTACCTGTTTTTTCCTCATATGCTATGTTTCTCCTAGTCAACCCAAGACAAGAAAGTAATTTTCATCTGAAAAATGTCCAATGCCGCCGTGCATATTCAGCACTTATTTGTTTTCTTCTTCTTCTGTTGTAGTACGTAGAACAGTGTCTATCATTTCCTATTTAGATATCCAAATTCCTGTGTACTCTGCTAGGCTAGCGCTGGGCCTAAAATATGTTTATCCAATTTGGCTAAAGGTTCAAATTTTCTTTAGTCAAATGAGATTTTGTTTAGCCATTTTTTTTGCAGACACTAAGATGACAAAACGTTAAAATGCAAAACGTGACATAAAATAATGTGATAAGGCCTAGTAAAAAAATTTAACTAATTTCTCGTCCCCGCCCACTTCCTTTTTTTACAGTTCCTTTTTTATTTACTATTGAAAAAAGATTATTTAAAAAGGTTTTTTCGGTTCAGTGAAGAAGTCTTTGTCCAAAACTTGCTGTATGAAGTACTGTTATACTCTTTCAGTTCACTCGATATTCATCATACAAGGTGTAGGGATGTATGTGCGATCTACAGAGTCTAAAATAAGATTCGAATGATGATGCCTTACATTAAATAGTCTTTATGCAGACTCACATAATTCCAGTCTCAATCAGTATAAATGCCATTCAGTTGTGTGCCTGTGATACAAACTAATGAAACTATGACCAAACCTACACATGACATTCATAAATACGTTCAACATTACGTTTGCTTCTTGTTTATTTCTAGTCAGTTTACGTAGTTTTTCGGTATAACAGGTATGTGCCATGTTACATTTACGTAAATGTTTCTATTCATCTGCCATTCCCGCTAAAAAGTAATGTATCTGATAATGGAATGGCAAGCTATACAGCACTATACATCCCTGGCATGTTCCATATTGCATCAAAAAAACTACAGCTTGTCTTTTAATCAACCACAGCGAGCATCTAAGAGATGGCGGCCATCTTCGAAACTGATAGCAAAAATTCATAAATAGTAAATAATAAGGGCCTCCCTCTTACTTAAAAAAGTATGGACGAGAAACTAGTTTCTTTTTTTACTAGGCCTAATATACGACATATATAAACCAGTGAATCCGGGACGCTGCTCCTTCACCGTCCAGATCTTGAAGGCTTCCTTGTTTGAAAGCGTTCTTAACTGTCGGGAGACAGTGCTTCGCTTGCATCTACACGGTCCGCATATGGGCGATAATCGCCGACTTCGCGTGATCTTTCGCAGTCAGTGAGTCACGAAGTCCACCTTGCGCTTTGGCAGCAACGTCGATCTCCGGTGGTCGGCAAATATCTTGTGTTTTGCCAAGTCGTCCTTCTTGGACTTGGCGCAATCCTTCCTGGTGACAAACACGTTCTTTGCTTTCGCGTGCACGCAAACTTTGCAGCGAAAGACGTAACTTTTGCTATCGTGAATAAGCCACGCAAAACGTACGAACCAGTCCGCCTTGATCAAACGTGGCTGTCGTTTCTTTCCGCGATCATCACCCGCCGAAATACATTTACGAATCATTTTAACTGATAAAAACTGAAAAACTGCGAGGAAATGAGCTCCCACATTTTACAAGTTATAGTATTATTTTGTAGCTGCCCCGCAGTACGCCAACTTTCGCCAAGAGCAATTAAATCATTTGCTTATCGACGGGCAATTATCGATTAGAGGGCGCGAAAACAATTCCACGGGTGGCAGGCAGCTATGATTCACGGGTTCACCGCCGCTTACACGACAATGCGCTATTAACGTGGTCGGAAAAGCGTTTCGCCAAATTGACGAAGAGTTTTCTTTTCCTTTCGCCAAATGGGAAACCGTTCCGCCAATGGCGCAATTGGCGATCGGTAGCTCTAGCCTAGCTCTGTGTAGGCATTTGCAATAGTTTAAAGAAGAAGTCAAGTTTAAATTACGATCCTAAACGGAGATTTTTAGAGCACTAGTTTAAACAGTCCTAATTTATTGGGCAGAACATGCACGATAGCCAGAATGATGCAGGAACGATTGATGGACTACACACGACTACTATGTGAGACACTCAACACCTCGTCCTCCTGGACACAACACGTGACAAATAGAGAATAGCACATGGAAACATAACGTTTATCAGATACAATTAGACGGAGACGAACCTAATTCGCAGGTAACTGCTCCAGAAGTAAAATGATGAGAGAGCTGATTGCTGGTCCAGAATTCCTTAAATGGCCACATTGACACAATTCGTGTCTTTATTAAATGTTTAGGACGTGTAAGAATATTCCAGTGAATCTTTGACGTTTTTGGGCATCAGAAATACCAATCGGAAAATGCATTGTTTTTGCTGTCGGCAACATCCCTGATTTGCTTCGCATGAACATCATAGTTAACAGTGTTTGCTAAAGTGTGCATATCTCAACCGAACCTATCTAAGTTGCCTGCCTTGTATTTGCTCAAAGAACATTATTTTCAATTACACATTTCGTGTGTTTTTGCAGCTCGATACTCCGTTAACTCCCAATGTATTTGTGTTTACTAAGAACATGGATAAGATCATGCAACACTCTCTGTTTTTTATGAATGCACCAACTACTTGATGTGTTGGTAATGAGCAATCCAATTTATTCACATTAAAGACTATTGCCGCTGTGCACGCAGTATAGTATAGACAGTGTCTGCCACATTGTTGTGCATAGCCAAGTGAATTGCTGAAATATACCACACAATCTGGTATGTATTACAGATGAATACCAATACCAAATAATAATCACATTAATGCTGTTCTCAAACAGTAGCTAGCAGTTTTTATAAAAAAAACTTTTTAGACAACGTTGCATCATACAACACTGTTAGACAAAGTTACACTATGCAAAACCCAAGAGAGAAACATACCAATGTGACATACAGCCGGTGACATATAAAACATATCTTCGAAGAAATTGTGGACTTACATTAAATTTTGGCAATGTGATGGTGCTGGAATTTGCAATACTAACGTTTCGGAAATGTCACTTTAATTTTGAATTCAAAATAACTACCACTTTTTTGAAACCTAATGTGGCCAATTAAGGAATTATGAACCTACTTGGGAACTGAACCAGGGAGACCACGCGAAACGTATCCAACACAATTTGCGTCTGAATTCGGGCTAACAGTTTCTGAACTTGAAACGGCAACGCACGACAGTCACCAGTGGAGACGTATGAACAACTAACATGTCCGACGTTACTTACGGTGGACGCCGCTGCACAGTTGCCATGACGTAGGAAGTCGTAAATAGTAATGTCTTCACCCAGCCAACCAATCTCTTATGCCACTTCGGCATTGTTATCAAGTTGTGGCAGTGACAATAGTGATGTGCCGAGTGGCGCCAATGTTGGGGAATATGAAAGAGGGCATGAAACGGTGGCGTAACTACAAAATTATTCCGTCCGAAGGATGGGTATTTTTTTTAGTTTTTTTAACTATTCAAACAATATTTATTAAGTACCTTAGCAAATCGCTACTGTATCTAAAACTAAGACAGCTTCAGTGAATATATGTGTATAAAGTTCACTTTCCATCATTACCCTGTCTGCATACATTGATATCGTGTCCACCCATTACTAACATGATGGCCACCTTTTAGCCAGAAAGTTTTCATCTAAAGCATTTATGCCCATCACCAATAAACACAAGTTATATCGAATATACCATACTGTTCAACAATACAATGTTTGTGAGAATTCACCTGATTGCAGATGTAATTGTGTATTTTGACGGTCATTTACAGTTTCAGTCACTAATGTTTTCATACACATAATTTGATGATGTGTTTATACAAAAACAGACAGAGAAAGGGGATGTTACACCAAAACATATTTTATTTGTTTCAGAACAAGGGGTAGTAAGCCCAAACGTCAAGCAGTCCACAAGCCGGGGAAAAGAATACAAATGTAAGACAGTTTCTCTAACTTTGTAGGATAAAACTTAACGCGAGATTCTTCTGTACCACAAATGCTGAAACCTGAATCCTAGATGAAATCCGATGAATTGAAATTCCATATATATATATATATATATATATATATATATATATATATATATATATATATATATATATATATATATATATATATATATATATATATATATATATATATATATATATATATATATATATATATATATATATATATATATATGTATATGGAATTTCAATTCATGATTTATCTAGGATTCAGCTTTCAGCATGTATGTATATGTATATGTATATTTATATGTACATGTACATATATATATATATATATATATATATATATATATATATATATATATATATATATATATATATATATATATATATATATGGCAATGGCCAATGGCAATGACATCTTCGCGCCACAAAAATCGCGTACAACTGTCGGTTTCAGGAAGCGTTCGGTAGACGAATGACGTAGATCACGTAACAATGGTTGAAACACGCATAGCGTTGCTAACAATAGCATGCAGCTATTGTTCTGAGTTACGTAATTTAGTTAAGCGTCCGCATTGGTTCCTTCAACGTAATACCCCACCCACCCCGGGAAAATTGTGAATTTGTTTTACTGTCCGACTACGACTGTACTACTGTACGGATGGACGGACGGATATACATAGTTACAAAGTACTTTGTTATATAGATGTTGCATCATTTATATCATCTAACACATTGGCAGCTGCAGCAAACTCTTGCGCTATTTCGTTGAAAAAGTGGCTCATATTACCTAATCTTCTGTCTGACCCAGTTTGGTCAAAATTACGTCACATCGAGCAACCAACATTGTCGGCGCCTGTGGTCAACAATACCAAGGGTATTTGCACGTATTGCTTTCATCTTCTTCGTAATGTGTTTGTTTCATAATATACAATTATTGTTATGTTTGTACTAATATAGTGATCAAAATTAATGTTATTGATATTACATTTAGGGACGTTAGTTATGCCGATGTCACGCTTGCCGCCACTGTGAAACAACCAGCGTTGACTAATTCATGTTCGGCTTAGATTAGTCTGATGGACAGGCACGCAAGCGTCACATGTCGCCACGGTGACTCCTATAATTGCATCGTATATTAAACATCTAAATCATCATCGTGACGACCAACTCTTACATTGTGGGGGCGGTGGCGTGAAGGATAGAATGTCGGGCTTTTAATCGAGAGAAGCGAGGTTCGAATCCTCCTGCTGCCGTTTCGAAGCTTTGTCAATTTCGTTCACTCCACGTTGCCACAGTTCACTCAGCTGTATAAATGAGTATCTAACTACATATGGAAGTGGTTATGTGAACGAATCGTTTTCGCAAAGTAATTGCAGCGTGGCTGAATGCTTCCCAGAGAATGATATGGCTTTGGAATGAACATATCTGCCAGGGAGTGAAGCGTAAAACGCTTTGACCAGTCCCAAGGACCAGATACTCTACTATGTAAGAAAGTAAAAGTTTCATTTACAACGCAAGCCCTCGTATATATTTCCATATGTTGGGTAATAATCTTTGTATCTGTCATGAAATAGTTGCGCTACTACTATCCACCGAAAGCCACTTGATACCAGACCAGTTTTGTTTTCTGTGGTCCCAAAAAATATATAATGATGTGTTTCCGCCGTTTCTGATTTCAAATGCCAGGTGAACTGGATGAACACCATGATTTGATGTACATGAGTATTAATTTTGCTGTGCGTACTGCAGGTTGCTCTGAGAAGAACGCTTCTAGCCAAAGGTCGAACAAAACTTGGTGTGTGATCAAGAGGGTTTCCATAGGCGTTGTGATTGTTGTTGATTATTTTGGTTGACAGTAATATAACAGTGCAGATCTGCAAGACAAACCAAACAGTTAGGGACCATAAAATGTGGTTATGTCCTTTTTTAAAATCACATTTGGCATGAGCCTATAAGACACTGCGTGGGGCATCACGGCCCATGGATGTAAGACGACGTCTCATGTATAGGTCAAACCAGAGATTTGGAAATTATCACCTAGTGACCATATCGAACAAGCTCAATGAACACATTGCAAGACTGCGATTTAATAACTTCTATTCTTTAAAACGATGCAATCACCTTTACCGCGATGAAGAGTGCAGCGCGTTCTTAAGAGCATAGCTTTATAGCTAAGTCTTTCGTAACTGAATATCATTTCCCCCAATCTTATTTTCCGTACTCACTTAATCACTAGACGATTACAACTATTTTCGTTCAGCATTCCGGTTTCGTGACATCAGCGATGTGGAACAAATGCAAATGCTAGACCAGCATTTTGTCTGTCGTCTAATTAACAAGAAATTCAAACGCAAAAGTACCAGGTAGGCTCGTTTAAGAGTTTAATCAGAAAAGAAGATAAATACATCGTTACAGTACATATAGACAATCGGTTGTAGTATCTGGCTACTTATTGACATATCTAACTTTGTCTCGTCTCCCATCTGCTGCTCTATCAATATTTACCTATGCACATTTCTGGTCATGAGTGTATTCATCCGGGTGATTCTATAATGTAAAATTCGTAATATGTCAACAGTGACCACCAGTCTAGTCACGTATGCTCATGTCTTCCAACACCTCAGCAGAGCTGGTTCCCCTACGTCCATCTCTTAGATTCCACATTTGAAAAGCCTAGGCTGTTGTTCATTAACACAACATAACACAATCGCACACGCTGGACTATTCCAGCTGACCGTTGTTCACCTCTGTGTCCGGAAACACGCATGTGTTCAGTAGTTTTCTCAGAATATTTATTGAAAGCTCCAAAGTTCATACCCCATAATGACACCAGTCTCAATTTGGAACACAAGCTAACACACACGCACGCACGCATAGTATTAGTGATACTGATTTAGATGATGATAAACAAAACAACGATCGCGACTATGTTAAGGGTTATTTCTTTAATATTTCAGCACCATATGAGATGATAACACAACTGCAAGAACAAGCGAAACCAGGTATTTTGTCACTGCAAATTCACATTGACCATTTGTATTGCTATAAAATATATCTAGATGACCTTATGATATTTAATTATTCATTGTGTAAAACAAATTACACCGAAGCAGACATTCATGAAGTTATGGCTATCATAATACTAAGACAATATTTGCAAGTGAAGACAATAGTAGCTATAATTATTGTGTTTAATTGTACAGTGGGACAAGAAAACCACGAGGACAAAATGCAGCGGGCGTTTCGAGTAATGCGACAGCTCCGCCAGTTCAAAGAACCTCACCTGTGGCACCAGGTGTCGCGTAACTTCGTGTCCAGTGGAGCACTGTATTTCTGTAATTTTATCACCGCGACAACACTGCCGGAACTCGTATACTTACTTTCCTCGGGAGAGGCTGGTGACGTCACTTCATTAAAGTAAGTAAACGCAACATGCATAATATGACCAATGTTATAATAATATGCAAGCACACATGTCCG
The DNA here is from genome assembly GCA_033239005.1 of Lamellibrachia satsuma. NCBI lineage: Eukaryota > Metazoa > Annelida > Polychaeta > Sabellida > Siboglinidae > Lamellibrachia > Lamellibrachia satsuma. Next base: position 18,168,185 of record BSQZ01000003.1, read on the forward strand.
TTCAGTTCGTGTTAAGGTTATTATAATTATTAACACGTTTGTAAACATGTCTTTGTTTTTAATGACGCTAAGTTCTGATGTTGGTCTTAAAATAAAGCTGATACATTATCCTATCCACATATATGCAAACGGTGAGAGTTGAAAGTATTGTATTGCAAAAGTCATTGACCTTGACCTTTGATCTTGATATACACAAACTAAGTAAACCCCTATTTTTTATTCTTAAAATTGCTGCATCTCACCTCTTGGGCCCCCTTTAATTATTTTTGAAAATCGGGGTTTATCAGTACGTTATCACCATTGGTGCCAAAGTTGTGTCTACATATATGTTAAGAGTTTTCTTGGCTGGCGAATCTTGAAGCAGCAGTGGTTTGAATTTGATGCAATGAAGTGTCAGAAAAAAACTATTACTATTATATGCATACATGTATATGTGTATGTGCGTGTGCATGATGGCGTGCGTGCTTGCGTGCGTGCGTGCATGCGTGCGTGCGTGCATGCGTGTGTGTGCATGAAAATGGTACAGTTGAAGAATGTAATTGACTGCACAATTCATGAATCACTCTTACAATGTGTTGTCCTTCTTACAGCGTTGGCAGCGTGATGCCATACTACGCGAACTCCGAAAAGCCATTCGACATGTTTGGTGACATAGACGATGTTAACACTCTCTGTCGCGGGTTGGCGGCAATGCCACGACTAAGTGACTTATCGTACGTACATGAACTTATGACGAGAACGTCACTAAAACCTGTGCTGAGCTGAAAAAAAGACATTAAACCGTTGTTCCTTTTGGTGTCTGATGTCTGGTGTCTGATGTCTGGTGTCTGGTGTCTGATGTCTGGTGTCTGTTGTCGTCGTCCGTGAAACACCGAAGTGTTGTTTTTACAGCATCGAGTTCTGTGAACTAACGGACGACGGATTTATCGTCATCTGTGAAACACTGATGTCGAACTGTCGACAGATGAAAAGCCTCTTGTAAGTAAACTCGTCAAGTTATGCTCCTAATATATTCACCGTAAACTTGATACGTTATAGTGCCACTGACTGAGTTAATGCCCGTGTAAATTAAATTTGTTTACATTGATTGCGTTTGAAGCTAGTGTTATGTAGACCTCCTAGATATACAGCTGGGCGCGGCAGAAAAGCCCTGACGTACATTGCTTTATTCGCCAGAGGTGTACGCCTTGGGCCATCTGACATACGTGCATAACAAGAAGGTTTGGGGGATGATGATGATGATGAAGATTATGATGATGACTATTGAAGTTTGTAAAAAAACTGTCGTCAAAACATCACAAGTTCACAGATGTCTACATATCATAGGTCAAATAAGCGGGTGCGCGTTTGCTTGGCAATTGTCGATCGGGGGGGGGGAGTGATTGAGTCCACCTGCTGCTGTTTATTCGAAACTTGGGCAATTTCGTTCACACCACATTGTCTGTGTCTTTCGAAAAAGACATTAAATCCGTTGGTCCCTTCTACCTGGAAACTATGCCAGGGGAAGTAAGAGATCCCACACAGGGAAATGGAAAACCTGTCGTGATCTCACAGAGGGGGTGATATATATCTGTGAAACTCACTACCTCCTAGTGTAGCTGTGATCAGCTGTTTAGGGAGTTTCGCATCAATTATCTAGCATAAAATCAATTAACTGTATTTAATGTGATTTCATATATCTCATTTTAAATTTAACGTCTTCATAGATTTTGTTGTCAACGTGATAATAAATGTTATAAAAAGTGTTGACGAACGTTATAATTCAAACGTTCTTTGCAGGTGTCGGGTCAACTATAACTTGACGTCAGCCATTGAACGTCATGTCAACAGGGCACTGTCTGAACTGCAAGCTTTAACTATACAGTATGTAGTGGATGTGTTTGTAGACACGTACGGTAGTTGGTGTGTCACTAAATGAAGCCCAACTGTAAGATTAAGAGCTTTGACATTACCGATTTGAGACATCTCCGTCTATCAACGTGTTCTTGAATCGTCTTGTCAACTATTCTTTCCTATTTAAATATGTACACTTTGTACATAGTATTGCAACAAGTACCAAGTCGTATTGTTTGGGATGCAGTACATACACAATAAACAAAGGTGGACTTGTGTGTAGGTCAAATTACACAATATATACCATTCTTAAATTTGATTATCACTAAATGCATAGTTGATTGTAAAAGATATTAGTAATAATATTAATGATGTTCCAGTAAGTATGCCTTGTAATCACTATAATTGACCAAAGTTATTAATATTGATCACAATCATGTTTTGGTATTATTTTGCTATTTCAGCCTTGATTGTTGCCCTTTGCAACGTGCCTGCTGTGTTCGACTCAAGCAACAGTTTGGTGATAGGATTCGAGTGGTAAGTTAATGCACAGACAAATGTTGGGTAATTTCACTAACCCGCGTTGCCCTTGTTCGCCTGGCTATTTATCCAAACAATTCAAAACTCGGGGGTTAACTTGCGATATAATAAGGTCATAACCGGGCAATGCAAATTTTCACTCGTTTGTTTTAAGTGGGATGACATAAAACCGACTTTATGGGTTACAGTTGCCAAGCAAAACAAAAATCGTAGAATTATGTCACAAAGTCGCATCCATTTGACAAAAAGTTTTTAAAATATGTAAACATAACGTTTAACCCCATCTTGTGCAACGGATTCACGCGATGTCCGGTTGTCTGTAAGCTCACCATTGGACATAGCAACATTTACAGCTACAACAGCTAAACAAATTACAGAGTAATGTTGTATCTAAATCGGCAACGGTTTGCCCACATCAATAAATGTTTCACTGAAATGTCAGCGCTAGCAAAGTTAGCAAAGTGTTCCAGTTATTTGCATAATTATATTTAGCATTATTTCTTGGCCTGGTTACGTTCGGCATAGAGAAGGGGTTGATTAAAAAAATCATTAAGTTATGTTTTATTATAAACATAGTTTCACACAAAACAATAAACTTTATCTTTCTATATGTCCAGTACACCAGCGCACCACGTTAATGTTAAATCCATGTTTCTTCGACAACCGTCGGTGGCAGTTGGAGCTCTTATTTTCACCGTACGATCTTGTTTATTCCCCCTCGATTGTTTCGAAGACTCCTTTCGGTCTGTGCACCAACTGATTGAGACTTCAGTAATGTAGGCTAATGGATTTGTTCTAATTATGGTGCTATGATTACCAGAGAACGTTTAATTGGTTTCATGTGCAATAGAGTGATATTTAAAAATCTCGATAGACATCATAACATAATCTTGCTTTTGGGTTGTTATTTCAGTGATAACTATTATTAAAATGCATGATTTTGACAAGTCAATGGCTATTATTTTGTTTACTTTACCAGTGTGGGAATTGTGACTGTGTCCTGCACGCAATTAGGCCCCTGTACATCCGGATGTTTGGGCCACGGACGTTTGGGCCACGGGCCACGACTCTATGACGTTTGGGCCACGACAGGGTGGACGTTTCGGCACTAGGGAACAATCATAAAGATAACAACATATTTGTCGCAATATCATCATTTATCATGCTTCATCTAGTAAAGACATTTCGCAACTTCAACCCTCTCGACGTCAGGAAGGTGATTGTGAGTTGTGGTGACTTGTGGGTTGTGAAAATTCTCGGTGGTTTTCATGATTGCTGGACCCTTAAGATCTGTAGATCGCTAAATTAAATGTGACACGACATGATCCTGACATTCGTGTTTTTTATACTATGTAACCAACCCTAGATAAAGATTAACTCATCTTGAGGTGTTATCACAGGTGCTATATTCATTGTCATGGTGTCACTTTTCAATGACACCTAAATATTAACTCTAGGATTAACTCTATTTGAACTCAACACAATACATTACAGAGTGGAATAAATCAGATTAAAATTCAGGATGGAAGATTAACTGAGATTAACTTAACCTGCAGGATTACTGTTTAGATTTAACTCGACACGCTCTAAATGTGTTGCTTAAACGTGTAATTGTGAAGGTAACAAAAACGATTCATGTCTCGAAAAATGTTTAATAAAAAAATATTTAAATTTCCTTCAAATTCTTTTTATATAACATTTTCCTTTTTAGATAGAGTGACAAGTTTCCTTTTAATCAGTTGAAACAAAAAATGGTCCGTGGCCCAAATGTCCACCCTCCTTGTGGTCCTACAATCATCTATGGCGGCGGGTGTTGAGCTGGTATCCAGCCATTCAAGCTTGTCGGTTGCCGTTTTCTCATTTTTTTCGAAAATGGCATAACCTAAATTCGGCACACTTATGCCACATGCAGTTCCCTTTTCCTCAACACATCGAAACGCACCTAGTCTTGGGTACAGATGAACCTCGCTGGACTAAGAATATCACCTTGCAGTACTACCCTCCTCACCACTTTGGCTGTTGAATTTCCGTGCACACCACGTACTTTGGCCCTAGTTGATCAATATATCGCACCCATCATCCGAATCACTTTCTGGCATCGAATGCAGCGCAATATGTGACAAGAGCACGTGTATTAGAAGCGGCGATATCGGCCGTACAGCCTCGTTATGCTCGGAATCCTTTCTGCCAGTACTGGAGTTGATTGGAAGTATATTGCTTTTCCAGCATCGTAACGCTTCATCTTATGATAACGGTAGATAACACAGGAGACGAGCAGTTATTTATGTCGTTCACTGGTCCCTTATCGTGCGTTGTGATTATATTCCTAATCGTCCAATCTCCAGGCACCTATCCCAGGCCCATTGCGCAATCTTGAAAATGGGACTTGTTCCGCGGGTGAAGCTTAGATAGATTCTGCATGCACTCGTGCGTATACATGTTTCTAAAAAGGAGAACACCGTTAATAATTGATGAGTTAATTAGATAATTAATTAAGCTTTGGGTTCTGTTTGTAGACCTACTGAACCGATATGGTGATACTGGCTGACTTCGTCATATGCCTCGTCTAAGCCACATCACTACGTCGTAGTACCAGCTCACTTGTGAACACTGTGTATATAAACAGATTTATCTATTAAAAGTGTTAACATACCAATGGCACATTTTAGCATACGACACATGAAACATGTTTCATTTATTGTATGCAGAAAATGCCTATGTTGTTGACATCATTATGTTTCAAACAAGTCTTTTTATTAAAATATACCCAGCGGTGGGAACAATATAATTATTCCAAAGCAGTAGGCATGAACTAAATGTAGTTTTACATCAATGGAACAGTTGTGAATTTGTCGAATAGCATTACTAGTCCTGACATAGAAGCTACCTAGATGAATTAACATAATAGTTTCGCCTTAGCTTATATCATTGCACCTAACAATCTGCCCTATTAGCGAATTATTAAAATGTGTAATATTCTTATTTTAGATGATAGCCGAGTGGTTTGAAGACCACTCATATTGACTTTTCTTAATATATGTTTCACATTATATATATATATATATATATATATATATATATATATATATATATATATTTATATATATATATATATATATATATATATATATATATATATATATATATATATATATATATATATATATATATATATATATATATATATATATATATATATATATATATATATATATATATATATATATGTATATATATATATATATATATATATACTTATATATATATATATATATATATATATATATATATATATATATATATATATATATATATATATATATATATATATATATATATATATATATATATATATATATATATATATATATATATATATATATCATACATTAAAATAGCCGGATGTCATCTTATACCAATGAATCAATATTTGGTTTGGTATATACAAGTCTTTTGAAGTCTTTGTGGCATACATTGATTATCATGTTTAACACATATGAACAATTACCACCTGCATGCACTTATTGAAAATAACATTAATATCAGTTGTTCCATGCATGATTCCATTAGATCAATTAATATACTTTAAGAAAATCGTTCAAGCAACTGTAACCACTGCAATGGAACTACGCCGATTTACATCACCAGCGCTACCAGTTTTGTTTTTGATCGTTTTTATAAAGTCATCAGGCATATGTTCACATGTGGTAACACCAGTGTAGACATATTATTTCCTTGCATGCATGATGTACTGTGTATATTATTGTCAATAAAGACATTCCTTGTATGGTGTACATGCTTTTCTCATACAGTGTATTGCAAATTTTCATAACGAGTGATATAACAAGGATTGAAAATGTACTTTACACACGGTCAATATGGACGAAAGGTTACCAGCACCATTGACAGCCTTGTGAATTGGTATGTTGTTATTGTATATTTTGGACATATTTATTTCCAACACTCACAACTACACAAATTTCACACATTGGGTAATGTTTTGTTTCTCCCATATTACGCCACATAATGTAACAATCTATAGTTTCATATATATGTATGTGTGTGTATATATATATATATATATATATATATATATATATATATATATATATATATATATATATATATATATATATATATATATATATATATATATGTATATGTATATATATATATATATATATATATATATATATATATATATATATATATATGTATGTATATATATATATATATATATATATATATATATATATATTCCCAGATCCCGTTTAAGTCGACACCTTTTGCATATACCGCTTCCTCGGTCTGCTGTACAAGACAAATATGGGATTGTACAAGGCTCTCAAGTTATTTAATTTTTGGCTAAACTGTGCACTATCAATGACGATGCTGAACTAAAACGGATTCGTTCCGCAATGACGCCGCATCAAAACTTTAAGCAGACCGGCTTAGCATATACTTTGAGCTATATATATATATATATATATATATATATATATATATATATATATATATATATATATATATTACCACATATATATCGTCTTCGGGGCTTCAAGCATTTCCGTTTGAAATAAAATAATACTAATCACGAAAGCCAATTTTATTTTAAGTCGCCGGTCTAATTGGATAATAACGTATATCATGATATTAAGAGTAGGCAGAACAGAAGGTTTTAATAACAAAAAATGTTTGTGAAAGTGTGGACGGATCTGTATACATAATGATACTTCTAATTGCACTACATCGTGTTGTACTAGTTACTTTAAAGGGAAACAAAAGTCATGGTTTGGGACCTATGCACCGATATCAGTTAGTAAAACATAACTATTTGCAACTACACCTGAAATTTCACTTTAGTGGTTTACTAAGAAAAAACCTTGTTGAACACACATCATCTTAATGTCATGTGCCGCGGATACTGTAAGACAACCCTACGCCACGAGTATCAAAGTGTAGCAAAATTCGCTCGTCAAATGAAAATATATTTGTTTACACCTATTCCTATATTTGCTAATGCGATATAGCCATGATGTTTGCGTCAAAACTCAACTAATATAACACTAGTCTTCTTTCTGAGAAAATAGCACGTTTGCTTGAGACTGCGTTGGTTTTGTGTATACCGGTCTCCCTTAATACGTCATAATAATCTAGGTTACCCAATTTTCAGCTGGTAAACATGTAAGTGCTCCGTCAACTGGAGAAATGACCGGAATCTCCCACTTTTAGAACACATTCTGAGTAAACCATTGGAGTGATATTCTTGATTTTAGTTGCACACGGTCAGTTTTTATTATCTCTTTTAGGTGCAAAGCCCCAAACCCATCACTTTTTGTTTCGCTTTAACTGCGTTGTAACTGTGAATAAGACAGCCTTCACTGGCGATGCTGCCTAATCTTGTGAGGTGCTGACCCCACTCGGATAACACGTGTATCAAATTTATTTGGACATGGATGAATAACATTGTGTATGCAGTTTGTTCTGTGTTAAAGCCAAGACATATAAGTCCTAGCGACCCTTAGTAGAACTCCGTACACCTGGCAAGTGGACGTATGACGTTCTATTACAAAGGTATTGATAATACAATATGTTTTTTTTTAAACTTATAGAAGGCAGTGTGAATAGAGGACACATTATAGTGTTAGCAATGGTGACTATGAGAACATAATGATTAACAGTGGGAACAATAAATTAATGGATTAAGCTATCTACCCGTTGTGTCAGTGCCGCCGCGCTGCCTTGCATAGGCAGTATCTACAAAAACATCACAATGAGATAATTTACTTTTAAAGTTTTTGCTCTGCAAGCATAAAGATAAAAGAAAAAAGAAAAGAAATTTTGTTGGCAACTCAACTTTGGATTCACATCACGATACAGTCAATGAAAGAATATATGTAACAGTCAATAATCACAAAATACAATAACCATGTTGCAGTTACTGCATGTTTCAACTGTTTTACCGCGGCTCTGCTGACGATCACTCATCCGCCTCTGTACCGGAGTCGGCTGAGCTAAGACAACCATCAGCTAGCGGCGCCACAAGACACAGCCAACGAAATATGACTGCGGAGAAGACCAGACAACGTCCCACCTCCGTCGACTACTGGACGGTTCGTGCGTATTGGGAAATCTAGCCACCGTCATTGACTGACTCATGGGGAGCGGTGGCCTAATGGTCAGAGCACCCGCCTGTCGATCGCGAGGATGGTGGTTCGATTCCACCTCCGCCGTTTCGAAACTTGGGCAATTTCGTTCACCCCACTTTGCCCGTGTCTTTCGGAAGAGACACTAAAAAAGCCGTTGGTCCAAACTCCTGCGTTAGCTCAAGATTGGGCTGTTTGGAATATAATTACTTGAGACTTGAGACGGCCGGGGCAAAGGCATTCGCCCAAAAATTACAACACCACGTGTGAAGAACACTTCTGATAATGAAATCAAATTGCTAGTTCGGACGTTTGTTGTTTCTGTTAAGTTATATTATTAAGTTATATTATAGCAACAATTCTAAAACCACAACCCACGTGGAATGGTTAGTAATAGGGTGTGCCGACTTGCCTCAATGTGGGGATATGCCCCGTCTTCCCCAACTCTTAATTATATTTAAGCTTGCCATTCAAAATAAATGGGTTAATATGAAACATGTTACCCCCTGTTACAGGTGTCATTGGAATCGTTAAGAAATAGTTTATAAAAGTTTGATTTGTATAAATGTTCATATAGTAATAGGAAATATATAGCATAAAAAGTTAATTGGTGATACACTAGAGCGTATAGTTAGCTCAAATCACAACCTGTGAAAACCGTAGCAAGCATCGTGGAATACTGTAAACTGGATATGTTGCTACTAAGTACAAAATGGAACTTGGTTCATTATGACAGCCGGGTTTGTGTGGTACTGTGCATATGAGCCTACCCATTCGATATCAGGAATTGTTGGAGTTGGTACATTGGCCTCAACAATTAATGGGAGGTAGGAGATATATGTAGGTCTGAAAAAAAAATAGATGGGAGTTAGGAGGTTGGCTTGAAAAATAGGTGGGAGGTTGACTTGAAAATGGATGGGAGGTGCGAGGTTGGCCTCATAAAAATACGTGGGAGGTTGGCCCCCAAATCAGGTGGGAAGTTGGCCTCAAAAATAGGTGGGAGGTTGGCCCCCAAATGAGATGGGAGGTGCGAGGTTGGCCTCAAAACTTGGTGAGAGGTTGGCCCCCAAATCAGGTGGGAGCTGGAAGATTGATACCTCAGTAATGTAGGCCAATGGATTTGTTGTAATTATGGCGCTTTGATTACCAGAGAACGTCTAATTGGTTTCATGTGCAATAAAGTGATATTTAAAAATCTCAATAGACATCATAACATAATCTTGTTTTTGGGTTGTTATTTCAGTGATAATTATTATTAAAATGCATGATTTTGACAAGTCAATGGCTCTTATTTTGTTTACGCTACCAATAGTGTGGGAATTACATGGATGCTAATATTTATAACAAAAAAATAGACAAAAAATAAATGTAATAAATATAATACATTAATTGCACTCGTTGAGTAGCGCCTGTTTTATATAATAATTAATTGCACAAAGTACTGTATCAATATTTTAGGCTTTCACATCGAGCAGTAGTGCCACGTAGCGGGGCATGTAGAACCAGGCAACTCATTGATCCAGCAGATCTCGTCACTACGCGAGAGTTCAACGAGGTTTCGTGTATGGGGCGAAATGTGGTGTGTAGTAAACTTGTACTGTTTGTACGTAATGCTGCACTAAATATAAGCGAAAGAAATCGACATTGACTCGATGCATTGGTGAATTTGACGCGACGACCATGGCTGAAGATGAAGGCGTCAAAGCTACGAATGACGACGCAACGCTGTGCAAACGATCGGCTGTTCATCGCGGTTACTGGCAAGATCCGTACATTCAATATTTCATTCGGTCTGGCGAACGAAAAGCTCCCGAAATAAACCGCGGCTATTTTGCCCGCGTCAAAGGCATGCAAACGCTGCTGATGCAGTTTCTTGAGGTAGGAAAAGTGCAACAAAATCTGTTGAGTGTTGTCAATAAAAATGGTTGCGTTACTTTGCAATATTTGACGTTGCCCCTCGCCTCGGGGTCGGCTCAGAAATCTCGATAACTGCAGTGACGTAATCCGCACTTGGCTTGAGCTAATTAAACTAGTGCACGATGCTTGCCTTAGAAACAACAACACAACACGTACAATCCTGAGTCCGGGTATGACAAGGCTTGTTTAAATCTAGACTGTCATGAAGTTCATATGATGAAGTGATTTTATTGGGTAGTAGTGTCATATTAAATTCAGGTAGTTTTCTAGAATGCGGGCCCACCTGGATCCGCTCACCTCAGTTTGGATTACCCCTCAGTTTCGCTGTTATTAACATACAGTAGGCATGTACAGTGGCAATGCACATTTATGTAGGGAACATTAAATTATTAAACATGTGCGTAAAAACACATTTAATAACTTTTCAATGCTTAAATTCAATTCGCGTATTTAACTTGCATCATCTTATACATAAAATAGACAAGAGGGCACGCAAATCAAGTTAAGTATGCAAATTTGAGCATTATGTTCAGGAGTGCGATTGATTGTCTGTCCTCTACAATAGATCAATGAATCATGCATGCACTAATTGATGATTTTGTAATAAAAATCAACATTAGGTTTTGACAAAAATGTCCATGGCCATCAGGAAAAATTATGGGCATGGTGCCCCGCCTCCATTTATACTGATATTTTTACTCATTGGTTAAAAATTAGTAGAGAACAGTATTATGTTGGAAGGTAAATATTTATTAAAGCGAAAAAAGGCGTGGTTTTCTGCCTAGACACTTATAAGAGTTACTAAAACATAACCATTTGGGGCATTCCATCTCAAATCAACCAAGGCATGTTGCACTTATATTTCTGAATAAAAAAAATTGTTTACCAATTAATCCAATTAACTGGTAAGATTCAATATAATTCAGTATAACCATAAATATGTCAAACCATAGGGCCGTAGTTTCTGAGTTATGACCATTTCCAGTTTTGCGGATTCTGAAATGTTTGCCAGTTTTTGGAAATCATAAAGATTTCATATTCTCCTTAAAATACCAATAACTCAAAACAAAATTATTTGTGCAAGAACTCTGAGATTCAGCTTGCTTATTCTCGATTGTATGTAGATAGTAGCAGACATACTATATATATATATATATATATATATATATATATATATATATATAGTTCTACATCTGTATGTTACTTGTAGTTCTCCCAGAATCTGCCATTGAAGTTGTGTTTTTATGTACAAAATTAAGTCATCGGCTGATTTTAGACCCATATTTCGACAATAAAACATGTTAGAACACAAAATGAATCCTATTTGGATGAATAACACACCTACACATCTAGCGTGACTGATAAGCGCATGCGCAGTTCGATGAAATCGGGGTAACCTAGACTACAAGTGACGTGTTACATAGAACCAATGCAAGGTCTCAAACATGTTATTTTCTAGAAAGCGGACTAGTTTAGTAAAGAAAGGTCAACATATGTTACATAAGTTGAGTTGGGACACAAATAGCATTGCCATACCTATTGGTACGTATAGGAATAGGTGTATATACACATATAATTTCATTTGGCGAACGAATATTGCCAGAATACCACACTCGTGAGTCATCTGACAGCATCACAATAGAAAAGTGTCTGGTAGCATGACTGGGAGGAGCAAACAAATTAATAATACAGATTGATTTTGAGTTGACCCCCCTTATTTTTTCCAGTTGACCAAGTGCCAGTGTCAAATAGTGAACCTGGGGGCTGGCTTTGACACGACTTACTGGATCCTGAAGGACAAAGGCCTTGTCGCGAAGAATTTCATCGAAGTTGACTTCCACACTGTGACATCTCGCAAGTGCTACTACGTGAAGAGTCGCAAACAACTACTTGATAAGCTTACGTCAGAAGGTGTGCATCAGTAATTTAGACAGTCGCGTCACCTCTTGGTGTCGGGACACTAGACTAGAAGGTAGTGGGTATGTTAATATCAACAATTCATATGTGAAAGTATCCGTGTGACACTAAGAAATTACAGTTCATATTGTTGAATTAATTGTGTAGTTTTCACAACAAAATCACAACGGAAATTACCCAGCAATACAGATTTTGGGGAGGTATATCCTGTATACGACTATACGGCCATATCCCGTTTTTAAACGGATTTGTTTCAAGTGGAAAAAGCGTGATTGATTGTGTTCATCACACTTGCTCTTGTGGCACTGTCTGGAAGAGAGTTTGAGGGTACACTGTGACGTGCTGATCCACCCACACACACAAATTTAATCCCTATAAAATTATTATGGATAATGCATCGAATATGTAAGCTCTCAAAAGTTGACATTTATTTTCCAGGAATTTTTTTTTATTTAGTGGTTACCAACAAAAACAATTCTCACTTAAGACCTGCTTGAAAACCCATCCTTTTTAGACTGGTATATATATATATATATATATATATATATATATATATATATATATAGATATATATATATATATATATATATATATATATATATTAAACATTGAATATGGTGACCTTTAATTAAAATAATTTATGTCTTCATTCATCAGTGCATTACTTATTTTAATATTACAGATTTGTGGTACATAAAAACTGTGTCTTATTGTTATTAAAACTTGTTTTCACAGATGACGATATCAAATTCAACAGCACAGACCTTCACTCCCTAGACTACCACATTGTGGGGGCTGATATGAGAAAGCTGGACGAATTCGAGAAAAAACTTGACGAGTGCGGAATCGACCGATCATTTCCGACCATATTTATCGCTGAATGTGTCCTTGTGTATATGACCTCAGAGAGTTCGTCGGCGCTGATTCACTGGATCGCAGACAAGTTTCCGACAGTGTTTTTTGTCAACTATGAACAGGTATGAATTAGTGTTGGGAACTAGTGTTGGAAAATTTTCATGATTGATCATTAGTTTAACCGATCATGATAGATCATTGGTTTGTCTGACCGATCATGATAGATCATTAGTTTATTTAACCGATCATGCTAGATCATTGGTTTATCTAACCGATCGATGAGCAATCATAGAAGTTAATCAATATATTTGATTATATCACTGTTTATATTTGTATTTCTGTAATTATATATATATATATATATATATATATATATATATATATATATCAACAAATATAAAAAAATGATCAAACACACAAGATTGTGATCGATCCCTTGATCAGAAACATGAACCAATCAATCGTCTATGAAATTTATTAAACGGAACAGCACTAGTATGAATCCATTTGGTTACTTGGCTACATTCCATAATTGTAGTTAATATGAAGGTTCTTGGAAGTCTTGAAAAGCCTTGAATTTCGATTGTCCTATTTCAAGGCCTCGAAATCCTTGAGTTTTGTCAAGTAATCTTGAAATGCCTGGGATTTTATATTTGTAAATTTAATTACTATCAATTGATGAGTAGCTGCAGGTGCCAAGTCTGTATGCATGTGTCATGATAACTGTCGGCATAAAAAATAATTTGTGTGCTCGTGGAAAAAACACTGATAATATGAAGTGAGAAAACAGCGATTCTGCTACCATAATAAAAAATTGGAATTCTGCCGTTTTTCTGCTGCTGTCCGACTATCAGTTTTGTGTGATTGTGTAACAGGTTTGGAAAAAAGCATGATTTAAAAAATCAGACTACAGGCTTATACAGAGTAGATAACTAGGACCTGATGTTGAGCTCACTGAATTGAGATAGTGTCCACAGCTGCTTGACATTCCTTAGGCCATCAATATTATTAGAAGGCATGTTGTGGCTGGCAATGACCTTTGTGGTCACTGTTTGTTAAGAGGATGAATTAGCACCTCTCCAGGGATCAGTGTACTGTAGACCAACTACAAATTGGTACCACACTATACTAGTGCAGATGGTCTCACTTGAGTCAATATACTGAATTAGTGTGAACTAGTACAAGTGTTTGTTTAAGGTGCATTTTATCTCGGGGCTTCTGACTTGAAATGATGCTGCTTCTTCAAGACAGTGTTTGGCGTCACTGCATTCAGTATGCAGAACTGTAAAACATCATCAACTGGTACACACAAAAAATCAATGATTTTTTAAATCATGATTTTAATCAAATGATTTAAATCAAACAATTCTGTTGCGTACTAATATAAACTATGAAATCGAGCCTTGATTTTTTTCTCAGTAGGGCCTTTTATTTTTCATTACTCTTGAGTGCCAAATAATCGTCCCTATATGCATATTTATTTTATGAAAAATGCCACCCTATACACACCTTATTTGGCACTATACTATTATTAAAGCATAATTTTTTAGGAGAGCAATCGCTCTCATTCCCTATTGCTCGTGCTAATCAAACATCCACAGAGCAGTTTAGCACTCACACTAATTAGTTATCCATGACTCACGCTCGCTTTCTCCCAAATGGAGCTGTATGTGGCTTCTTGTGACGGCAAAGTTTTCATCCTTACAAACAACAGTCGTGAATTTTGTGGGATTCCGTGCTTCCGAGGATCCTAGATTTTGATTCCAAAGTGTTAGACAGTCAGAGTTCCATGATTAGGTGAATCGGTCGTAATCCTTAGTTCTCGGGAGAATATATATCAATAGCTAACACCCCATTATCACTGCGTAAATGTCCGCCATGCACAGCCCCTCAAACTTGTCGTTTGGCCTTAGGTATTCAACTCAATAAAAATAAAAAATTTCCATTTAAAAACAGAAAATTCACCGGATTTTCTCAGATATAAAACATGATTACCTACCATAACTGCAGCGATGCAAACATGCATGAAGTTTATGCATAATCAGTGGAAAAACCCAAAATACACAGGGATCCACATAGTTTCTAGGGGCACCTTGGCTTTAGCGAAAGATATCTTCGGAGCTAAAAAAAAGACAGATATACTAATGACTTTTTTGCACTATAGTAGTATTTGTTCTGAACACTTTGCAACCCTGTGCTGTTATTTAGCACTATACTATTATTCGGTACTCAAAGTAGTTGATTTACGGATACGCTGACCAAGTATTTCCATTTTTGGAATAAGAAAACGTTTTCCCTTTAGGCTTTTTATCAAATTCGATTATATTTGTCATCTTGATGTATTCTAGAAACCTAGTGTCTTGCATGATTGATAATTTTCAATTATATAAACAAATTCATTATAAATTTAATCACTGAGTCAATCAGGTTTTGGCGCCAAAGGTCAGGCACTGTCGAAGGTGCTCACAAACAAACTGATTTTGTGAGGTGAGCAAGTTGCTGGTGCAGTTTGGTGGTTTCACTGCTGGCTCTTTCTTTATATCTTTCTAAGTGTACGGACCCTGTAATATGTTAGACAGGTTTGGTGAGGTGTCGTAAGGGAGAGGTGTTTGTTTCAAGTGAACATATTAGACAGGTTTGGGTGAAGTGTCATAGTAGAGAGGTGTGTTTGTTTCAGGTGAACATGTTAGACAGGTTTGGTAATGTGTTGTAATAGAGAGGTGTGTTTGTTTCAGGTGAACATGTTAGACAAGTTTGGTGAAGTGTCGTAATAGAGAGGTGTGTTTGTTTCAGGCGAACATGTTAAACAAGTTTGGTGAAGTGTCGTAATAGAGAGGTGTGTTTGTTTCAGGTGAACGTGTTAGACAGGTTTGGTGAAGTGTCATAATAGAGAGGTGTGTTTGTTTCAGGTGAACGTGTTAGACAGGTTTGGTGAAGTGTCATAATAGAGAGTTGTGTTTGTTTCAGGTGAACATGTTAGACAGATTTGGTGAAGTGTCGTAATAGAGAGATGTGTTTGTTTCAGGTGAACATGTTAGACAGGTTTGGCGAGGTGATGGTGGAGAACCTAAAGGCGCGGGGTTGCGCCCTCTCTGGAGTCATCCACTGCGCAAGTCTCGACTCACAGAAAAACAGGTGAAGATTTACTTTCAGTACATACTGAGTCATAATTAAGGCTTCCATTACAACTGTAATGAAGAACCACGCAAAAAAGTAGCCGACTTCATATGCAACCAAAACGAGACAAACTGCTATTTTCTGCATGAAGTTTGTTTTGGTTACAACATACCACATATTGAGAGCTTGTCAAAATTTGTGAGAATATCTAACATGCATAGCACTCAATGTTGTTTCACAAGGTAAAATTATGATTTCACAATTGGACATGTCTGATTGGTTCGATTGCGACAGAAATAGTTGTTTTAAATCATGACCAGCATGCAGAAATATTGTTTACGTCATTGCGATGTGTTAAGTGCTATCGACTATCTGTGATAGTTGCACGGTTCCTCATTGTTACAGTTGTAATTGTAAGTTTCAGATTCATTCAGTTACTGCATAACAATGTTTGATGAGTTCATTGTTACAGTTGCAATTTTCTGGTTCTTTCAGTTACAATGTTTGAGGAGTTCATTGAAATACCCCATTCAGTGGGTAAATGTGTTACCTGAGTTCATTGAATTATCCCATTCAGTGGTTGGATGTGTTACCTGAGTTCATTGAAATATCCCATTCAGTGGTTGAATGTGTTACCTGAGTTCATTGAAATATCTCATTCAGTGGGTAACTGTGTAACATGAGTTCATTGAAATATCCCATTCAGTGGTTGAATGTGTTACCTGAGTTCATTGAAATATCCCATCCAGTGGGTTGATCAGGCACCAAACCTTAATTTTATTCTCTCAACCATCCGGACATTTTCAGTTGAATCATTTGCATGGTAAAGGATATCATTAAAGTGAACGTTATTCACCTTTGTAGATATATTACAAGAAGTAATTTATTCTAACAGTTGTAAAATAACAACAATGTATAGCATCATTATTGTATATGTATATTGATGTTAAATACACCATTTTCATGTTGGAAAAACGTGCATGATTCATCCAAACAGAAAACTCATTAATCAGGATGTGATCAGTTGAGACCGGGTGTCCGGATTAACAAGGTATCACTGTGCCTGTCTTATTTTTGTTGATGTAATCAGTAGAGACCCTGGTGTCCGGATTAACAAGGTATCACTGTGCCTGTCTTATTTTTGTTGATGTAATCACTAGAGACCCCGATGTCCGGATTAACAAGGTATCACTGTGCCTGTCTTATTTTTGTTGATGTAATCACTAGAGACCAGAGTGTCTGGATTAACAAGGTACCACTATGCCTGTCTTATTTTTGTTGATGTAATCACTAGACACCATTTGTCCGGATTAACAAGATATCTCTGCTCCTGTCTTATTTTTGTTGATGTAATCACTAGAAACCATGGTGTCCGGATTAACAAGGTATCACTGTACCTGTCTTATTTTTGTTGATGTAATCACTAGAGACCCCGATGTCCGGATTAACAAGGTATCACTGTGCCTGTCTTATTTTTGTTGATGTAATCACTAGAGACCAGAGTGTCTGGATTAACAAGATATCTCTGCTCCTGTCTTATTTTTGTTGATGTAATCACTAGAAACCATGGTGTCCGGATTAACAAGGTATCACTGTACCTGTCTTATTTTTGTTGATGTAATCACTAGAGACCCCGATGTCCGGATTAACAAGGTATCACTGTGCCTGTCTTATTTTTGTTGATGTAATCACTAGAGACCAGAGTGTCTGGATTAACAAGGTACCACTATGCCTGTCTTATTTTTGTTGATGTAATCACTAGACACCATTTGTCCGGATTAACAAGATATCTCTGCTCCTGTCTTATTTTTGTTGATGTAATCACTAGAAACCATGGTGTCCGGATTAACAAGGTATCACTGTACCTGTCTTATTTTTGTTGATGTAATCACTAGACACCATTTGTCCGGATTAACAAGGTATCTCTGCTCCTGTCTTATTTTTGTTGATGTAATCACTAGACACCATTTGTCCGGATTAACAAGATATCTCTGCTCCTGTCTTATTTTTGTTGATGTAATCACTAGAAACCATGGTGTCCGGATTAACAAGGTATCACTGTACCTGTCTTATTTTTGTTGATGTAATCACTAGAGACCATGGTGTCC
Organism: Lamellibrachia satsuma; assembly: GCA_033239005.1. NCBI lineage: Eukaryota > Metazoa > Annelida > Polychaeta > Sabellida > Siboglinidae > Lamellibrachia > Lamellibrachia satsuma. The sequence goes on from BSQZ01000003.1 coordinate 18,186,618, forward strand.
GGATTAACAAGGTATCACTGTACCTGTCTTATTTTTGTTGATGTAATCACTAGAAACCATGGTGTCCGGATTAACAAGGTATCACTGTACCTGTCTTATTTTTGTTGATGTAATCACTAGAGACCATGGTGTCCGGATTAACAAGGTATCACTGTACCTGTCTTATTTTTGTTGATGGAGTAAAATGTTGCCTCCGTGAGTAAGTGGATATATTCTTGTAGCAGAAGCATTGAGTTGTTTCTCCTCTCCCTGCAGGTTCTTGTCGAACGGATGGGAAGGAGCAGAAGCCTTAGACATGAACCAAGTGTACAAGAATCTTCCCCATGACGAAGTTCAAAGGTTAGTGTTATCTTTGTTCCACATGACAAAGTTCAAAGATTAGTGTTATCTTTTCCTCCTGACATTTTCAAGCTTAGTGTTATCTTTTTTGATGATGAAAAAAATCAAAGATTAGTGACAGCTTTTTTCCTCATGACAAATTTCAAAGGTTAGTGTTCTTTTTTCCTCATGACAAAGTTCAAAGATTAGCATTAGCTTTTTCACAGGTTAGTGTTAGCCTTGTTCCCCATTTGGTGTTCCACAGCGACTGACATTAGATGTTTTATTTTTGTCTTAAACCACGTTTATACAAGAAAAACACAGGTAACCAACTTCCATGATAAACCACAACTTGTTCAACCAACCTTGTTAGAGCCACCAGCCAGCTGAACCTTCTTTAACAAACATGATTAAGTACTGGGCTCAATACGCCAATATTTTAGATCCCAGTGCGAGGGAACGTTACAGTACGATACTAGAGTACAGTGACAGCTCTAGTAAGTTAGCACATCCGTATTTTGTTCAAAACGGTTGGCAGAATGATTGCTGCCTCTGGCTCTTGTTTGATTTAAAGGTACGTAGCCAGATTGTTGTTTTTGTCAAATCATGTTTTATATTATAAACTACATCTTGGCTGCCCAAATGTGATTAAGTGAACCACAGTTTTCAAATATAATTTGAACGTTATTTGTTTATGGATATCGACCTTGCTGTTTAGCGGGCAATGTAAACATGATATTCGGTTCGAAACATTCAAATTAATCAAGTAACGGTCAAATTATATTAACACACACTGGTTCATTAAAACAGGTGAGCAGTCAAGATGCTAGAACAGACATAGTTTATGCTATATAACGTAATTTTACAATAAAAACCATCAGACTATGTATCTTTAAACATTCGACGACATATTCGGTTAGGCGATCAACAGGCCAGGAATGTTCAGCCGAGAGTCAGTGGAAGCTTAATGAATCACCGGCTAGTACAGTTGTATGATAAATGTTAAAATTAGCTTTTCTTTGTTTGCGTGAACAAAAAGTGTGAATAGGACCAGTGACCGTGGCGGGGGCCTTGACCTGTGGATGCAGGATTCTGATGTTACAAACGTTTTCTTTTTACATTGTTCATCCTGCTTTTATTCTATGTAACAGTTGTCAATAGTCATGAATATCCATTAATATTAACTGATAATAGCAATAATGGTTCAAAGTTAAATGTTGTCCACAAATGCGGTTGCTGGGCAATGTTTACGCCTGATCTCATTCAGCCACAGTTCTCTGTTTTCCTCTTATGAAACAACAGTGACCCGTCCACACAGCGACTGGTACATTCCATAACAACACAGGACACAATATACAGGCCTTGAAAGTCATTTGTCCCAATTCAAGGGCTTGAAATCTATGACTTTTGTCAAGTAGTCTTGAAAAGCCTTGAATTTCATTTGTCCCAATTCAAGGCCTTGAAATCCTGGACTTTTGCCAAGTAGTTTTGAAAAGCCTCAAATTAGATTTTTGTCATAATACACTGATAAATGCTGAAATGGGCTGGTCACATCTTGAGAATCACTTGTGAATTACAATTTTATTACATTAAATGTGTTGAAGTGTTAGTTATGAACCCATATAATAAATACATTATCGAGCGATAATGGGTTTTTTGCACATGCCATGCATTACGCCACTCTGAAACAATATGTGTGTAAAACCCAGTAGCTTGCAATAAGTGTGTAGTATAAGTGTGCAGTACCCGGTATGTGTGTTTTTGGCGGCAAAGTAATGTAATTGAGATGTGTCATGCCAGTGCATATGGCAGTTCTTCCGGCTTTTTTCGCCACTGAATGTGACTGGATCCAACGTCTCTGTGCCAAATGAAGGACTGTCGCTACAAGATTCTGCACTGCTCCCTCTGGGAGTTCAGTCACACATTAAAGATCCCTCCTCAATTTGATTTTTTTTTCTCGCTTTTTTACTCATTTTGGCAAAACATTTAACTAGTACGATTGCGAACGCTTTGGATTTCTGGATTGTTGAGTTAAGTTTTTGAGTAAAATATATGGTTTGGTGCCCGATTTGGACTTGAAATAATGTCCAGATGCTAAAGTGTCCCAATTTTCTATGTACAGCGGACTGCTATCAGCGGTGGCCAGTTTGAACTTCCAGATGAAAAGGATTCAGGATTATCGGTGTCCGGATTAACAATGTTCTGATGCATTTTGTATCAAATTTGTGAGGGAAGAAGTCTTAAATTTTTGAAGTATTTGTCTTAAAAGGTCCTAAAAGTGCCTGATGAAATGTATGTCTGACTGCGTGGAACTTCTCATCTATAGCTGAGAACCTGTACTGATGTTTTTGTGGAATTCCAACATGTGTCCTCAATTTTTCAGTTTGAAAGTTGTCGTTTTACCCAGCTCCAGTTAGCGGGTATGTTTGTGTGTTTCAGTATCGAAGGCTTCGGTATGCTTGTTGACCTCCAGGTGGCGCTGTTCTCCCACTACTGTATCACCTGGTCCCACTGCGACTGCCAGCAGCTTGGGCTGAACACGCTCGGTATTGAGCCACCGACCGAAAGTCCACAGTAACGCCACCTGGCTGTCAAGTTTTGCACCAATGTTGGAATTCCACAGCGTAAATTTGTGTGCATGTTCTCAGTACAGATCACAGCACCATGGTTTCTGGTCACTTGTGGGAAGTATTTTTGTTGAAAATTTGATAGCACAACTATTTCTGGTAACTCATGGAAAGTATTTTGTTGAAATGTTCCAGGGTTGGAGTCATTATAATGATTATAATGGCATTCATTACATAATGATATTGAAAATTATTTATTTTAAATTCATGTAATGATAGTGTACCCCTGTAATGAAAAATAAGGATCAATATCATTGATAAAGGCAATGAAAAATTACGTATTCGCATAGTAATAATGAAACATTTATTTTTGATGTAATGATTATGATAATGAATGCACCATAATGACTCCAACCTTAGGTAAAATATTGTTGGAAGATGAGGTTCTTGTCATTGTGTAGAAATGTTGACTATTTTGTTTGTGAATTCATCACACCAAAGGCATAATTTGAAGCGATGTTTGTTACAAAACAGAGCTAGTGACATTTTAATGGTGTTGCCTTAATTGCAACATCAAGGTAGCATATACGTTATTCATTTTGACAAACACTGTTAGCTTAACGGTCCACAGTCTGATCGTTTTTTTATTATAAAATCATGTTATATCCTATAGATGATATCTATTCTATTTCTGACATCTTGACCTCCCAAACGTGCATAAATTAACTGCAATTTAATTTGACTGTTGTCTGTTTAATTTAAATATTTCAAATACAATGTTTACATTGCATGCTGAATAGCAAAGTTGGTATTTATAAAACATATAACAGTGAAAATATATATTTTTTTAATCACTAGATATTCGGATAGGTATATTTTATGCAATATAATGTTATTTTATGATAACAAATTATGACACTATGAACCTTTAATTAGTATTTTAAGTTGAAAACTGCTGCGTTTGTTAGTGTAGTGTAAGTGACCTATTGTTCATTGTGCCAATGCACCTAATTATAGCTAGAACACCAAATATGTGTAGATTTATAGTTGTGGTAAATAGATGACAGGTGCTTTGTTTCCTTTCTAAGGGGTCATTCACAAATGTTGACATTTACCTATTCGTACAAAGTGTACTAATTCTCAGACCATGTTGATAATTTTTCAGACTGACGATGCAGTGTTGGTTATATTTTGCATGCAACCGTCCTCGCTAGCCAGGGTTGGTAATAGTGCTACACTACCCCTGGCCAGGGTTGGTAATAGTGCTACACTACCCCTGGCCAGGGTTGGTAATAGTGCTACACTACCCCTGGCCAGGGTTGGTAATAGTGCTACACTACCCCTGGCCAGGGTTGGTAATAGTGCTACACTACCCCTGGCCAAGGTTGGTAATAGTGCTACACTACCCCTGGCCAGGGTTGGTAATAGTGCTACACTACCCCTGGCAGATTGAACTGTTGAATCGTGAGTTTGTTAGTATATCCCACGTAGATGTATGCTGACTCATTTGTACTTCGACCTACTTCCTGTCTTGGCTGATGTGTTTCTGGGAACTAGACGCGCATGCACCTAACTTCAAAGAGCATTCCCAAGAAATGCCCATCATTACCCGTCTGACCAGCGACAACAACGGATCCACTACTAATTCAAGTAAAGTTCCCGTATGAGAGTCCTGTCAGTCTGAGCAAGCATACTATTGGTTAACATAGAAAAATCTGTGTTTCAACAAGTCGATATGCCAGGGGTACTGATGTAGTCGGAAGCACTTGTTAGTGAGGGTGGGCATACGACCACCATTAATTTAAATTAGTATGTGGACTTTGACCCCCTGCCTTAGTATGCTTTCTACGAATATGTAAATGTTGACAGTGGATGGTCCCTATGTGACTAGCCCCTAAAGTTCACAATGTGAACGGTCCCTAAAGTTCACAGTGTGAACGGTCCCTAAAGTTACTAGTGTCTAATATGTTGTTCTGATATATATTTTATTACTGTTCAGTTTTGATCACTGATAAATAACTAATTAACTTATCATCAGATTCCACGGTTTAGAGTGAACTAGACATTTGTAAGATATATTGTTTAACTGAAATTTGTGTTATTCCTAACTAGTTCCTTTTTGAATAATTCACATGGAATGGAGAACAGTTGTACTGCTTCTAAAAGTTGTGGATTCAATTCAGACATTTCAAATATTGTTTACGCCTATATATTTTTTTCGATTATGCTGACCGAAAATGTCTACATAGCATTGCGGTCTTAATAATTATCATATAGCATCTCTCTCTCTCTCTCACGTCAGTGACTTGGTCATGTTGATTAATACAAACTTTTGGTTTAATGCCTTGGTGATGTTGTCCAGGTTTTCTTTAAGATATGGTCTGTCTGTCTTCACATATTGGTCGTTTTGGTGAGGCTGTCTTTATAATGTGGTCATTCTGTCATCAGGTTTTTTGGTCACATTGACCAGGTTGTCTTTATTGTTATGCTCAGTCTGTCTTTAACATAATGGTCATAATGTGGAGGTTATCTTTATAATATGTTCAATACATCTTCAGCATAATGACTGTACTATCCAGGTTATCTTTATTATATGTTTAATGTGTCTTCTACATAATGGTAATTATTGTCCAGGTTGTCTTTATAATATGCTCAATCTGTCTTCACCATGATTGTTATTGTCCAGGTTATCTATATAATATGTCTTCAGCATATCGGTTTTTTGGCCGGGTTGTCTTTATAATAAGATTGTCTATGTGATGTCACATTGATAATGTGGCAAAATGTTGACATTAAACTCAGGGATTTTGTCGTTTTAAACGTATGTTGTTGCATACGTTTTACACCACTCAGGAAATTCAAACGGATGTTGTTGCATACGTTTTACACCACTCAGGAAATGTTTATACAAAGTTTTACAGCATTGTTCCTTTGTACAGAACTTGCTCAGAGCAGATCATGATATACAGCTCTTAGCTGTTTGTTCATAATTCTAAAGTCACACGAAGTTTGTGTAATGCATGTGGTGCATATTTTTATTAACGAATTTGTGAAATGCACGTGGAGCATAATCACTGTTTATATTACATATTTTCATTGAGGAATTTGCGTAATACTTATGGTGCATATTTTTATTCAGCATTTTGAGTAATGCACATAGTGCATTGGGCGATGCATATTTTCACTGAGGATATTTTGTAATGAACATGGTGTGTATTTTAACTCATGTATCTGTGTAATGCACATGGTGCGTATTTTCACTCGTCAATTTGTGTAATGCATATGGTGCGTATTTTCACTAGTGAATCAGTGTACTGCACACGGTGCGGAATTGTATTGTAAGTGTACAACTGTGCAGCACTAAAGCAGCGAACACATCTGTTCCATCAGCCGTCGTTATCCATTGGTTTAACACATCGCACTTTCGCGTCACTGCCTCACTGCAACATTTGGAACAGCTTCACATGTGCCGTCTTCAAGATGTTCTTGTTTACGTTCTTCTATTGACTTCGGTCATGCGATCTCAGCCAGTCTAGATCTCGCTGGTTTCGAAGATGCTTGCTGACTTCCTGCAGATCTCAGCGGGTGTGAAACATTGGTCTATGGCCAGCTGTGCAGTCGCGTCACACGTGTCTAAATTACACCAAATGAGGTTGTATGTTTAATAATATGATTTGGACAATGGTTTGAAAACATTCATTATACGTAACCACAATATTTACCACATTAACATAATAACAAGTTTGTTTGTGCAGTCGAGGTTGTCTAATTTCATAGAGATTTAAAGTACTATTGTTCTTTCTATTTTAGACTAGTAGTAAAAGTGTTAATGGTTTAGTTATTGTCATGAAATGCGTGATGCATGACGATTTGCTTTAATCCTTATTATGTTATTACGCATCATTTTGTGTGGTTGAATATAGTGGTTGTATAATATTTTAAAACAGTCTAGCATCTTGCACTACCAGAACTATTCATTTACACCAATTAGTATTGCGTTTTACTAGTAATTAATAATGTTACTGTCGGTCCGATTAAACATGGTCACTGGGTAGTTTTAACACCAAAATATTGATCGGGCTATGTAACTTGTTATAAGTTCTGTCTGTTCGTATGTCTACATTAATTGTAAGCCCATTGTAATAGACATTACAGTATTCAATTAACAGTATATTTGAAATAAAACTGATTTCTTTATTGAAGTTTATCATGGGTTGTCAGTTTTTTTATAAGTGTGCTTAGCTACAAGTATACTATATATATATATATATATATATATATATATATATATATATATATATATATATATATATATATATATATATATATATATATATAAGCTGCGTATTTTCATTAGTGAATATGTGTAATACACATGGTGCGTATTTTCACTCGTGAATCCGTATAATGCACATGGTGCATATTATCATATATATATATATATATATATATATATATATATATATATATATATATATATATATATATATATATATAGTGTGCGCATGCAGCACTAAGATGTGGTTTGTATAACATAAGAAACTGCAGTGTTGTACCTCGAAGTATAGAACGTACCACTTAATTAAATTTATGAAAATCATTGAATAAAGTGTGCTTTGATTATTAACGTGCATAAGCGAATAGCGTCAAGCAGATCGCAAGCACTTTCATCCAAGCAACCAGCATATTTACGTTAACTGCTCACTCCTGCTACACAGCTTCGATCATCTAATTCTAATCTACTTTTTATTCCCAGTGTTAAGACAAATGTCAGAACTAGAACTTTTCAGTAGCTGCACCGACCCTGTGGAGACTGTGGAACTCACTCCCTGTTAGTGTTAAGTATGTCAGAAATATAACAATATTTTGCCGTAAACTAAAACCCCACCTGTTTAAACTCGCTTATTCCCCATACTTCCTCATCGTACCAATCCAACTGTTTACAATTGGAACTGCTCACAGAAATGCCATTTTGTATTGTAAATAATGCCATAATTATTTAATCGATGTACACGTACCTCTGTCCTGGTGATTGTTCTAGTTTATTAAAAACATAAAATTATTAAAACAGTTATTGGAAACATTATCTAACCACATATAATTGTAAACAAAACCGCTCGTATTGTGCCTAGCTGTTCTTCCTTGTTTCCCCCTTTATAAAGATGCGAGGCTAGTTCATGTACGACTGCATCGCCCGGCTGTTATCCAGTCCCATTTCTCCCTATCGGCAGCCTCCTTCCAGCCTCCTTCCTCCAAGCGCCAGCCTCCTCTGCCTGTATTACACCCCACTTTATGCAGTCTACCCATCTTAGCTGCGAGCTTCCCCTTTTCCTACGTCCCTGTTGTTTCCCGGCCTTCACCCAACCACAACAATTTATCTGTCCACAACATCCAGCTTCTTAGTCTTCCCGTTAGGCTGAACTGAACATAATTATTGCACCAATCGTATTGCCGACGAAAGTCAGTATTCTATTTAACAAGATTTTGCAAGATAGCCAACCAAGGACAAAACACCCGGATGGCAAGTTGACAAGGAAGCCAGCCATTCGCATGTCGAGAGTCCAACAGTTTTTCATCTATGTCTGACCCGCCCTTCTGAGATATTTGTAAATTTTGTTTTTAAACATATTCACCCTGCTAACATTTACACAATCTAGATAATTCATTTATTGCCTACTTACGTACTTACGTTAGTTCGTGTCCTCTAGTTCTACTATATTCCTTAGGTGATAACAAAATAATTCTATCAATATTTTCGTACCCACTCAATATCTTAAACACTTCAATTTGACCTCCTCTTAACCTCCTTGTGTCCAGGGTTATTAAGCCACATTCGTTTCCGCGTTCGGCTTAACTAAGATCTCTCGTCTCAGTTGCCCTCATGTATTCGTTCTAGCGTATCTATATCCTTGTTACGTTATGGTCTCGAACCTTGTATTCAGTATTCTAAATGAGGCGTAACTATTGTTTTATACCAATAACTTTCTTTATATGTTACATTTATCCAATCAGTCCAATAATTTTATTACCATTTGAAGCTGCAATACCACACTGATATGAAACTTTCGTATCAGCACTTGTTGTTACTCCTAAGTCCTTTTATTTTATGGTAGTACCTAGAACAGTATCTCCCATTTTACATCCAAGTTATTTTTAGCAATATTTTCATACCCATCTGCAGTCGATAGTAAATGCGTATCTTTTTCTATGTTCAAATCATCGAAATAATTGATTTTAGTCGTTAGATCTGGTAAGGCTCAAAATACTGGATATCCAAAATGGTAATCACTTTGCGGGTTAATGCCGTCAATGGGCGTGACTTTCTTCCTCTTGCCGATCACGTGATAGAGTTAATTTCACCAATGGTGAAATTCACGAGTTTTCAGCGTTTCCATTTTCACTTCAATAAATGCTGGATCAAGTATTGAATAATTTAATAGTGTGTCTGATGGTTTCACACAAAAAAATATTTACTAAAGTTGTACAAATGAGCTAGCATGTTGCAGTGGATACTACGTAGGTTTGATATTTTGCAAAATTTATTTGAAATGAGACTAGGAAATAAGAATAAAATCGAATTGAGGAGGTAACCTTAGTTGGTTGTGTATTCAGAATGGAGCAACTGGAATTCCTCGATGACGTCCAGATGCTGAGTCAACTGCTCCAACATTACGCCATTTCTTGGGCCTACAAAGACGTCGCTGGCGTGGGCTTGTCTCAACTCGGCTACACACCACGAGTAAGTATGTCTTTATTTGTCTTGTCCGGTTCATGGTCGGCTCGATTCATGCCCATTTCGCCTACTCCCAGTTCCCCTACAACGGTTTAAGTCTACTTCTGAGACAGATTACCAGTCCGCATACTTTCCAGTTAAGTCCTGTTTCGCGGTGTTTCGTAAACATGGTTTCTTGAAGATCAAGAAAATTGTCGTTTGGAACTACCATCTAAAACTGTGTACATATCCAAAAACAAATCGGCCTGCGGAACGACAGTGATCTTTCTCCGAACACGAACAAATCGTTGACATTAGGAATCTACACCGGCAAAACGTTATAACCTTGGACAAATAAAAGACGTGCCAACGAAGGATTAAGTCCTGGTCTTTTTGCATATCCGGAATAAGTAAATTCCGGATTCAGCCTTTCGCAGAATTATATTTGGTGAATTTTTCGCCCTATTTAATTGTCCATTATCGCAAGACACCCTTCGATGTGAAATGGCAGTTAAACTCTTTGTTTCGATCTAATTGAAATTATAATGAATTGTTTCCCGGGCACTTTAACGCGTTACGTTCCGAATGTACATCTAGATAAAATCCACCAAATTTAGAGGCTTTTTTGTTTGCTTTGATGAAAGTACACTGTTATTTATGTACAAAATAATGAATCAACAAATCTTTGTTTCAGTATTGACGCTCTACTGCTCTATGGAGTATTTCCTTGTTCGATGCTTTACATGGAAGTGACGTCACTAAGCAACGAGTGACGTCATGATAGAATGACGTAAGACGCTGGAGTTGGACATGGTTGACCTTATAATGCTGAACATGCTACTTTCTATCAGCAGGAAGGAGTAAACTTTCGAACGAAAAACATTCTGGTCTAATTTGACTTATGCTTTGTAATGTTTCGCTGATAAAGTTAAATATGCACATCTTCAGAACTGATCGAAATAGTTCATCAGTCTCGGTTCTGTATATTGCACTCTACTCATTCATTCATGAATATATCGACTACCTTCTGAGATAAAAAGTCACGTAGGTCAATTCGGTCGAGTACAGATAAATTGTCCATCGAATTAAAATGTCCGAACGTGTATCTTCAAAGAATGTAAATGACATGCTACAAGATTTGTCATCGCAATATCATGGGTCACAAAATGTCTGCTTTTTAGTTGTGTCGTTTGTCTCGTCATAGACAACGGTTGGTGTTCAGTATGTGCGGCTTCTATAAGAATTGTGCTCCACGTTGACGTACAATGTATTGTACTAAGATCGGTTCTTGACAAAAATGGTCAGTGCTAAATGTTCTTTACCTAGTAGACCCGTCCTTGGGGTTTGAACGGGGGTTCGGGCGTAGACCCTCAGTCGTGCATTTCTGGGGTGATTTCTGAACATGTTTACAATTAAAGCAAATTCTCTCAAAAGGGGATTCGTTGGAACACCCGTCCCCCCCCTCGAGGACGGACATGTCTTCTGGCATGCTCACGTTGGTAAGAATGGCTGCGCTGATTCATCGGCTACCGTTGATTATCGAATTTCTACCTTTACTACGGCATTGCTCGTCGACGTATGTGACCATCACGTCACATAAAACGGTCGTTGATTGGATAGTACGTACGTAACCATTTCCTCAGTCAGCGTCTCCTTGCAGCGTGTACTCATCGATAAACGTAAGTTTTTCATTGAAAACAACTTTTATAACAATTTGTTTACACAACACCGGTGAAATAACGGTTAGAGATTTAGAATATGGATCTCTTGCGCAACAAGTCTCTTCAGATTTGTGTGAAAACAGCATATTGTATTACGTATAGCCATTGTTACCACCACCAGTATGTATATATGTTTGACTTTGTTCTACCGGAGAATCATGTTTGACTTTGTTCTACCGGAGAATCATGTTTGACTTTGTTCTACCGGAGAATCATGTTTGACTTTGTTCTACCGGAGAATCATGTTTGACTTTGTTCTACCGGAGAATCATGTTTGACTTTGTTCTACCGGAGAATCATGTTCATCATCTTTAAAATTCCGAAGTTTGCCTACTAAATTGCGTCAACTAAGACAACTGTCAGTTGAATCAAAGAATTCTGACATAATACACAAAATTATTGTGGAAGCGTTAGCATTTCTCTAATCAGCTTTTGATTTGATGAAATCTGAAAACATTTACGCTAGATGTGCTTGCGCGCGCGTTGAAATATGATCACTATTACCAATTACGCATAATAAATATGAAGCATTAAAATATGACAGTTGGATAAATGTAATATAAACAAATTATTTGTTGACATATCTGCATGTTTTCCTTGTTTACAACTTTGTTATTGCATGGTGTTGTATTTGTTTGTAAATGTTGACTCACGTTTAAAGAAATGTGCAAATTAAATGTCGTTGTTATAACGTGACGTCGTTGTTATAACGTGACGTCGTTGTTATAATGGGACGTCGCTGTGATAGCGTAACGTCATTGGTGTCTATGCGAATATTTCATAAAATCAATTATACTTTATAAGAACCCGTTTATTTGGCAGACCGGTCGGTCCGACATCAAGCATGTTGTTGGTTGTTCCTTACCTCTCTTAAGGCCCGTTCACACGAGCGATTAGTTGCGACACTATCGCCCGACCAATTGGACAACTAATCGCTCGTGTGAACGGTCATTAAGACAGATCCTGTACGTGTGGCCAGCGTGACATGTCTCATTCACCGCTCTAAATCAGACTATGTTTTTGTAGCAAGTGTGACATGTCTCATTCACCGTTCTAACACAGACTATTTACGTGTGCAATTGTGATGTCTCATTCACCGCTCTAAATAAGACTCTTTCTACGTTATGTTTGTTGGAATTGGCTATTACAACAACATGCAAGGCTCTAACTCTAACATGTGGAATTTGCTATTACAACAACATGTAAGGCTCTAACATATGGAATTGGCTATTACAGCAACATGTAAGGCTCTAACATTTGGAATTGGCTATTACAACAACATGTAAGGCTCATACATTTGGAATTGGCTATTACAACAACATGTAAGGCTCTAACATTTGGAATTGGCTATTACAACAACATGTAAGGCTCAAACATTTGGAATTGGCTATTACAACAACATGTAAGGCTCTAACATTTCGGTTATCCAAGTCAAACATTGCCCACAACAATCCTTGTTGGAACTTCGCTGTCTTTAGATTTATTAGACAGTCGTCAAATATAACCTAAAGGTTTCGTCACGATGCACTTCTCGATGCACACCAGTCGTCCGTCGAGACAGTGCTTTGGAACAGGTAGAGGCCACGTTTTGGTCGGGCATTTTTTTGTTATGCAGTGGAAGAACATCATAGTACAATATTCCACGCAGTACTGCGAATATGGCTTCGTCCCACGGGCCGGCAACGTCGACGAGAGAACGACGAGAATAATCCACGCAATGACCTGAAATGTCAATTAGATGCGGAAACAATAAAGGTGGATGAGGTCATATGGAAGATTGTTTACACGTGTTCAGTGCAATTAGATGCGGAAACGATAAAGGTGGATGAGGTCATATGGAAGATTGTTTACACGTGTTCAGTGCAATTAGATGCGGAAACGATAAAGGTGGATGAGGTCATATGGAAGATTGTTTACACGTGTTCAGTGCAATTAGATGCGGAAACAATAAAGGTGGATGAGGTCATATGGAAGATTGTTTACACATGTTCAGTGCAATTCAAGGGTCTTATTTCTATACGTAGTAGGTAGATATACGCATACATAAGCTGTATGCGTATATCTACCCGCTCCGCATAGATTTAACAAGATAGAACAAACATATCCGCCCAGCGAGGGCTAACTCGCCAGGTGCTCTATTACGTAGGCCTACACATTATAACGGTAAAATAAAGAAGACTCGTAGCACATGGATGCACTTAATCAAACTTATGATATTGCGCAAACCTTCATCTATAAATATTGCGGTTAGGTGGTATCTGATGACCGCTGGAACACCTCATTTATTTAAAACTAGCCGAGTTGCATGCAGAAACGGCAGTGACTGCAAGAGCTTATGACTCCATGCACTGCCCAGTCAGGTTTTGGCAGGACAATGCTAATGGCAATAATCAACTTCTTGCCCCCAAAACCATACATAACAGCCTATTTCACGTATATGGACGTCTGATGTAAATGCATAATATCACCACCCCCGGGAATTTCCAATTGTTTTAATGTACGAACCATCTCCGTCGGCCCCCGAGCACGGCTTAAAAATGTCAGCCCCATACACACACACACACACACACACACACACACACACACACACACACACACACACACACACACACACACACACACACACACACACACACACACACACACACACACACACACACACACACACACACACACACACACACACACACACACACATATATATACAAAACAATTCCAATCCTCCATCTGTTTAGAGCATCACACATCTGCTAATTCATATGACGTTCAATGTTCATTCGACACCCTCATTTCTATAAAACGTCACCTTTTATCTACTTCCGGATACGCTGAAACTTACCTTGGACGTCACCATGCATTTAAGAAGATTGTTTGGTGCACATGACTTACCTTGGACATCATCATGCTTTTAAGAAGATTGTCAGATGCACATGATTTACCTTGGAAGTCAACATGCTTTTACGAAGATTGTCTGGTGCACATGACTTACCTTGGACATCATCATGCTTTTAAGAAGATTGTCAGATGCACATGACTTACCTTGGAAGTCAACATGCTTTTAAGAAGATTGTCTGCTGCACATGACTTACCTTGGACATCATCATGCTTTTAAGAAGATTGTCTGGTGCACATGACTTACCTTGGACATCATCATGCTTTTAAGACGATTGTCTGGTGCACATGACTTACCTTGGATATCATCATGCTTTTAGGAAGATTATCAGATGCACATGACTTACCTTGGACATCATCATGCTTTTAAGAAGATTGTCAGATGCACATGACTTACCTTGGAAGTCAACATGCTTTTACGAAGATTGTCTGGTGCACATGACTTACCTTGGATATCATCATGCTTTTAAGAAGATTGTCTGCTGCACATGATTTACCTTGGAAGTCAACATGCTTTTACGAAGATTGTCTGGTGCACATGACTTACCTTGGAAGTCAACATGCTTTTAAGAAGATTGTCTGGTGCACATGACTTACCTTGGATATCATCATGCTTTTACGAAGATTGTCTGGTGCACATGACTTACCTTGGATATCATCATGCTTTTAAGAAGATTGTCAGATGCACATGACTTACATTGGACATCATCATGTTTTTAGGAAGATTGTCTGGTGCACATGCCTTACCTTGGACGTCAACATGCTTTTAAGAAGATTTTCTGGTGCACATGCCTTACCTTGGACGTCAACATGCTTTTAAGAAGATTGTCAGATGCACATGACTTACCTTGGACATCATCATGTTTTTAAGAAGATTGTCAGATGCACATGACTTACCTTGGATATCATCATGCTTTCAAGAAGATTGTCAGATGCTCATGACTTACCTTGGACATCATCATGCTTTTAAGAAGATTGTTTGGCGCACATGACTTACCTTGGACGTTAACATGCTTTTAAGAAGATTGTCGGGTGCACATGACGTGTTTCATAAAGCCCGTGGGAATCTCTTCTGGCTATATCCCGGGTACGCCACTACATACAGGTACACGCAACTGTCTACCATATAATGACACTACATACCATTATCAGGATGTAGAATTATTTTTCGTGAACTTTGACATTCGCCTAGATGTCACCTGCTATATTTGTATCATCAATGTTGTTTGTTTGATCAGTCTTAAGTAGGGGCATATTTCACTTTGGCTACAGCAGACATGGCATGATTGAATGGTTAAACCGACGCGCCAAACCACATTTCCTCTGACGCCAACGTTCGCTGCTTGTAGCTTACAATTTACTAGACAGTGCTGATACGCGTCTGAATGCGGGCTATTTGCAAATGATTCCGATTTACGTTTTTGTTATTTCATTAACAGTAGCATTGTCGTAACATGTTATTGACATTGCTGCTAAATCTGAACATGTTAATTGAGGCACTCAAACCTGAAGTGTGAGCAATAATGCAGGACTTGAAGTTGGCGCCGATGTGTATTTGATCCAGGTACTGGTTATTATAACATGTTATTGACATTGCTGCTACATCTGATAGTGTTGAATGATGCGTACTCTTTTGTGAAGTGTGAACGACTGTATCGTACTGGAAGTTGGCGCCTATGTATATGTTATCCAGGTACAGTTTGTGAGTATCGGCGGTTCACGTTCTGCTGCTGTGAGGTTGTATAATGATTGGCCTAACTGCTGCTGTGAGGTTGTATAATGATAGGCCTAACAGCTGCCGTTGTATAATGATAGGCCAAACTGCTGCCGTGAGGTTCAATAATGATAGGCCTAACTGCTCCTGCGAGGTTGTATAATGATAGGCCTAACTGCTGCCGTGAGGTTCTATAATGATAGGCCTAACTGCTGTTGTGATGTTTTATAATGATAGGCAGTCGTATATATGCTGTTATGGAATATGGATCCCCAATAGAATTTGGACCTAAGTGTGCATATTTCAAAGTGGGTCATTTTCTATGGGGGTCCGTCTCCATATAGAATATGAACCCCATGAAAGACTCGGGGTATATATATATATATATATATATATATATATATATATATATATATATAAAGGGCATTTTCTGTCGTTAACTATTTTCCCATGCACACGTTGGTTCATATAATATATATATATATATATATATATATATATATATATATATATATATATATATATATATATATATATATATATATATGTATATATATGTATATATATATATATATGTATATATATATATATATATATATATATATATATATATATATATATATATATATATATATATATATATATATATATATATATATATATATATATATATATATATATATATATATATATATATATATATATATATATATATATATATATATATATATATATATATATATATATATATATATATATATATATATATATATATATATATATATATATATATATATATATATATATATATATATATATAATTAAACATAAAATGCCGCTTTATATTTAACATCTTTATGTTAGTAATACATTTATGTAAACTACCGGCTAGCGCATGCGCAGATATATCAAGCGGATAATATTTGATGGCGGACACCTTTTAGCACGACACCGGTATAACTTTAGTACATTGAAAACATAACTCCTCGAAAACACTACGGTGGTGTATTGATATTAGGTTGTAAACACTCAAAACTTGTATAACTTATGTTCAAAACATTAGAGTGGCCAAGGTTACGTTCTAAACAAAGAGTTAATAATTTCAAAAGACTAGTATTCCCAAAACCATATATCGACGTGTTACATTATATTTCAAGCACAATGTGAATAGATGCACATCATCAAAACAAATTTAAGCACAGTTAAAATACCAAGCACGATTTATGCGATAGGCTAATAACATAAGCATGTCCGTAATCAAATCACAATACACATAATAATATAATATAGAATATTGTTGTCGCCATCTGCATTTAGATGCTTCGCTCATAAACACATCGAAACACAATTCAAATATGAACTAGTCAAATCAGGCTAATAAAAGGGTCCATTATATTAAAACTAAATGGAAAACACTTTGGAGTGTTTTAAACCTGTAGCGAAATCACTCATAAATGTTTTCAATCTATGCTATATAGTCGTAATATATTGCATTAGTTGTGTGATACTCCAAAAATGTTGTTGGAATTACCCGGTCAAGAGTAGAAGCTACAAGAAATAGCGTATTGTAATAGCTAGAAGGCGAATACGTCAACCCTTCAGACCTCAAGTCGGTCAAACCGCGGGGATTGCATTAGTCTCGTCGCTTATCTGAACGCCTTCGTGAATTCGCCGAGAAGAGAGTCTAGATGCAGAGGCGCGGTCTCGTTGCTACCCACTGTCACCACTCCATTCTGTGTAGGCCTTCCCGTGAAGCGCCAGCAGCCAATCGGCGTCATTATCGAGATGCTACACTAAACGTTGTTTTGCCTGATTTAACTTTTCAGTCGGACAGTTCTGTCACTATAATCAACATTTAAAGCTAATTCGAATTGCATTGTATACATTTTTTAAAGTTAACTCTTATTTTATGACTTAGCCAAATGCCCGAATGAAATATTCATTAGCTACTTATGTACACACCCAGAATCTGGGCGCATGCATAATTTCCGTCACAATGAAAACCACACTCTGCATCCTGGCGAAGATGTGTGCGACAAACTGTGGCGCCACAGCGCGTAGCCTGGATAAACGATGCTAGGGTCGGCAACGTTTCGCTACCAGGAATAACATGTTTTAATCGCCAGAAGTTTACATGAAATACATTTGTTTTAAGTTTCGGGTGATGTTTTAGAAGCTATGACAACACACGAGCTTTCATTGTGGTGGAACAAACTGTTCGTTAGTAAAGATTAAATATCGTTTTATATATATATATATATATATATATATATATATATATATATATATATACACACACACATGATTGACTGACATATTGGCTGGGCATATGCTATGTTGTAGCCTTACGTGTGAAATGTCACCACCTTTAAATGATGCGTTCAAAGCCTCTTATAAGGGACTATTTTGAACCCATAATATAGCATATAACTATTTTAAAACAGGTAGTAGGGCAGCCACAGTATATTGCAATGCAAGTCATACTTAACCAAACAAATAAAACTCTTTGCAGTACTGTTAATTCACTGTACTGCATACTGTTTCAATGGTGACACCGTTTGGTGGAATTGGCCATTGCAACAACACATTCGGGATAGCCCAATCATACTAGGTCAACATGAGCATAGGAAGTTGTAGTAACTCAACTGTCTTCGGCTATATTCGCGAGGCATTTCTCAATGCACTCGAGACGTTCGTCGAGACAGTGCTGTGGAACAGGAACGGGCCAAAGTCTGGTCGGGCATTCTTTCTTTATACACTTGGAAAAGAAGTAATCGCACAAGTATATGCAGAACTGCAAAGGTGACCACGTCTCACTGGCTAGCAACGTCGACGAGAGAACGACGAGAATAATCCACACGACGACCTGAAATGTCAATTAGGTCAAGTAGATGCAGAAACTGTTAAAGCAGTTGAAGGTCCGCCAAGCGAGACACATGTCTCCAATGTGGGGGTTTGCACCACTTTTGTGGGAAGATAATTGCAGTTATCTCTACTTCTAGGAAAGAATGGCATCCTGTATAAATCAGTTCTAGCACAGGGTTGTATAAAGCTAGTGGGTTTATATAGTTTGAACACCGAGTCACCGGATAGAGGTATTGTTTTGATTCGTACATACTTTATGTTGTTGACTTTCTTATACATTTTTATACACAGGAACTGGCTTTTTGAGCACCATACACTATACACTGCTGATTCGTGTACATCTCATGTTCGTTCGAACCCATCATTTGTAAACCTCTCTAGTTTGAACAATAAAACATGATTTGACAAAAAAAACTACGATCAGACTATGTATCTTTAAACTTACTTGGGAAGTAATCATGTTCCATCCAACACATGGGATTCTCCAATGGCTGAATCCAGTACATGCACACTTGTACACGCAAACGCCTGCCGCATAAATGGCTATACATACCATTGTCATTTGTTGAATGTCTGCCTCGTGTTTGTTCATGACACTTGAAGTCCGATAAAACGTTGCCAGCGATATTTGTATCACCAATGTTGTTGTTTGACTAGACTTATGTAGGGGCAGAATTAACACTGGCTACATCCGACCTGTTGGGTGTGTGGGTGTGGGTGTGTGAGTGTGTGTGTGTGTGTGTGTGTGCGTGTGTGTGTGCGTGTGCGTGTGCGTGTGCGTGTGTGTGTGTGTGGGTGTGTGTGTGTGTGTGTGTGCGTGTGTGTGTGGGTGTGTGTGTGTGTGTGGGTGTGTGGTGTGTGTGTGTGTGTGTGTGTGTGTGTGTGTGTGTGTGTGTGTGTGTGTGTGTGGGTGTGTGTGTGTGTGTGTGTGTGTGTGTGTGTGTGTGTGTGTGTGTGTGTGTGTGTGTGTGTGTGTGTGTGTGTGTGTGTGTGTGTGTGTGTGTGTGTGTGTGTGTGTGTGTGTGTGTGTGTGGGTGTGTGTGTGTGTGTGTGGGTGTGTGTGTGTGGGTGTGTGTGTGAGTGTGTTGGGGGGTGTGTGGACATAAATGGAGCGAAGCTAAGCCAGTCTACTGACGAAGGCCGATATATATATATATATATATACATATATTTATATATATACGTATATATATATATATATATATATATATATATATATATATATATATATATATATATATATATCTATATATATATATATATATATATATATATATATATATATATATATATATATAATATATATATATATATATATATATATATATATATATATATATATATATATATATATATATATATATATATATATATATATATATATTAATTACAAAAAATAACCATTATTTTTTTAATAAAAGTTGTGGTAATATATTTTTGTGTCAATATTTTGTAGCGATGCTTTTGATTTCATGCGACATTAGTAAAGCTATGTTTTGTAAAGATCAGTGTACGTGAGGGAATGAGTCGGTCTGGCTTCCCTAAGCATCGCCTCCTCCGCGCGCTACCCTAAATCTACATCTAATAAAAAAGCAGGCTACAGACTACATCGATGTTGTCGGACTTTCGTGTGGCCTCGACAAGCCGATGGCTTCTTCGTCCACTTGTCATCGGAAACGTGTGGGTTTGGCTGACTTGTACAATGTTGTTAAGCATACATACATACGTACATACATACATACACACACACGTACGCATATATCACATGCATACATAATTATAAATAAAAAATATACAAATACGAGTTGTGCAGTAAATTGTCCACAACGAAATGTCGATAAAATGTCAGCAGTATTCAACTATAAACTTGAATTTTAGTGTCTTTTTGAAAACTCGTAGAGTTTTGCTGCATTTTATGGCAATAGGCAGCAAAGTCCACACTCGATGGCCGGTCGCCGAAACTGACAAGCTTTGATCGTAGCATAGACTAGGAGGGGGCACAAGTGACTGACAGAGAGCGTAACAGACCACGCGGACAGGAACAGTTGCATCATAGACTAGGAAGGGGCAAAAGTGACTGACAGAGAGCGTAACAGGAACGCAAGATGGACCAAAGAGACCATATGGATCCGAAAGGCAACTGCAGTCATGAATCGAGACGAGGGGGTATAGAACGAGTCACGCATGGGACGGCCTGCTAGCCAATGCAACTGGCGAGCAGAGGAAGAATTAGCAGTCCCAGAATTCCCGATGAAGGCTGCCGATAGCAGTCAAAACGTTGAGTAAGTAATATAAATAGCTGTGGTTGAAGAAGATCGTAAATCATGGAAATGTCAGTGCCGTTTGCTTTATTATGTCAAAGACGGTAGGAATAGGAATCGTACGCTGACTGTAGTCAGTCATGTAATATATATTAAAAATGGCAGTTAACCACACTAGGCTAAATTAATAAGCAATGCCAGTTATATTGACTGCATTGTCTTCAATGCTATTAAAAACAATAAAATATTTTTTTTCAAACAAACCTGGAAAATAACAATATTGTCGATTAAACCATAAATAAAGATATTTGTGTACTAAAACTATGCGGCCGTAATCATTTTAGAAGTTGACATCTCGCTGTTTTAGAAAATATATTAAACGATAACTGGGACCGAAACATATAATCAAATATTGCAATCTTGACATGAAAATGCGTCAGTCTTGTTACTGTTAACAAAATGTTAAGAAAAGTTCGTTTTCGTGTTGCCGATTATTTAAGTTTTGTAAAGAAACAACTTGTTTAGTTATGATAATTACTTCAAATTAAACCATTTGTTGGAATATAATTTTGATCAAGTTCCTAGTATAAATGCACTCCACGTCGGCTAACATCATCGCTCATCGCCCATCGCTCATCACTCATCACTCCCTCGTCTTTGTGTCTTTGTTTTTGCACGCTCGATGGAACCAATGGCGTCAGATCCATAGTAACGGTTTCCTGGAACGGTTTCTAGCCCAGGTGTTCCGGGGGCGCACACGGCTCAATTCGAGGTAGCTGCTCAGAACAGGATCTCGGGCCACCAGTGGCGTTGTCGTCCGCTGCGGGTAGATGTATACGTTTAATGTGTTTCTTTGGCCAAATTAATGAACGTTTAAGTATAAATATACATTTAGTAACCTAGTAATAGTACCACAAACCTCGTTGTTAAATACACTATGCAGCCAACCGTAATTCGTCATCAGTAACCTCAGATCAACTACATTAACCTGATTAGGGCTTTCTTGTGATAACAATAATGCATTTCATTTTAATTCGGGAGGTCGGGAGACATTAATAATGCTGCTTTAAATTCGAGGGATCTTCCGTCAAATCGAGAGACTTTGTACCTGTGGTAGCAAATTAGAAACTCCTTGCAACGACAAAACACAAACACCCAATCAAAACTCACTTGGCACATCTCTGAACAGGCGCCCTCTAGTGGCACGCCAGAAAACGATAAGCCGGGAATCTGGTTGTAGAGTATGTGCCAGTTTGATTGAATTAGTTTTTAATTAAGTCATTATGAGCTGTTTAATCGATACATTAAGACTAGGTTAGCAACAGAAACGCAGGTTTCGAAAAGGTTGTTGTTAAACCACCCATGTGGATATGGACACACTCCATACGGTGCCAAAGATTGATACTTATGTTTGGAAGCTTCAGTCCTTCCTTGTGGAAGACGGGTGTCGCCCTCTGGTCCTGACATTTGCTAAATTGCTCAGACCTCGGAGGTCAACATAACAAGGGAACCGAAGGAGCCCTGGGAACCCTGGATTGGCACAACTCCAAGAGCTTTACTGTGCAAACTGGGCAAGGAAGATGTCACTGTCCAGTTGTTGTGACGTGGGGGGTTAACAAGATGACCAATGGTAAGCGTAGTTGCTATTATGCTGATATTTAAGCAATCTCAACGCCAGTTGATATTTAAGCAATCTCAGCGCATCTAGTGACGGCGTCTGAATTTGGTAAACTGGGAGTATAAATACCCCGGAGGAGGGATTGCAAGGGCCGGCATTTCTAGGCATCCAAATTATCTGTGAGGGTGGTCCTGGCGGGCCATACCTGCTTTAGCTTTAGTCTTCAAATTTACTAGCCAAATTTAACCGTGTTTCCTTTTTAATCTTCTAGACATTAAATGTCTAAGTGATGTTTACATTCGCCGATTTTCACTACGTTTACGTTGATATTTATCTGCACTGCTTTTAATTGTCAATGTGAGCGATTATATTGCCTTCTGGTGTATACGATCGAATTGCGTTGACCACTTTAGTGTAGTACTCTATATACTCATTGGTCGAGTGAGTACAAACTCATTGATAAATCTCGACTTGGCGAGCGCACTGAAGACGGACAATTAAAAAGCATCTACATCTGTGAGAAATGCCCCCCTGACCACTGCGTACACCCCCGACGAAGAAAAGATTGGGAGGCACATGTCTTACATGGTGATGAAATCCCTGGGATTCGAACGGCTGCGGGTAGGGAGGGACAGAGCTGTCGACGATGTGTCTGGGCATATGGGGAGGAGCGTACGTTGGCCACTGGTCCACGTACGCCGGCGAGTTGTAGAGACTGAACAGGTACGACGCGCTTCCCAGGAAGAAAAACACAGTTGTCAAGTTAATATACCTGTCAACTGTCACGCGCAGGCCTTCAGACTCACATTACATAGCAAGGTCTCACGGCATATGTCTGAAATATCACGCATATTTTCACTAGCGGTGAAAATTCTCAAACATATCGAATCTATTTGTGTGCGTTCCGCGAACGAAGGCCTCGGTTAATTCGATCGGTAGTATCCACCTTTTACTGAATAACATATGAAACGCGGTCAGTGATTGGTCAACAGCTGAGCAACCAATGAGATTTCTTGTTGGAGAACAGTGTAAGGATGTATTGAAGATCAGCTTTATTTTTGAACATGACGGAGATGGAAGTCATGGAACCAACGAAAGATGCGACAGGCTGCTAAGAATCTTGTGAAACTTTACTCCTTAGATCTGGATGACACTCTAGGAAATGAACTGATCCAGTTCAGCAGTGGACTAGTTGCAAGACGTCTAACCAGAGACAACGATGTATCAGATGTTGATCAAGAGAAATTTCAGGGATTCTAGAGTGTTAGACTATCTGGGATGCGAAGCTTAGACAGTTTCTCCTATCACAGTGCGCGGTACTATTCAAACGGTGCACTGGACATTTCACATTATAAGGTAACGGAAAAATGGGATAATGAAAAAGCGTCATTCACTGTGGTCTCCCATCTGACGTTATCAGCCATCAGAAGTTTCACAGCAGACGTCAAATAACATTCCCTACATTGCGTATTTACGCTGCGTTAGATTGGTTATATTACATGTATTTATTATCAACTTGTATTCATTAGGCATATGTTGATTGTTGAACGAGACGGAGCACGCGAACACGAAGCTGAATACCTTTCCATGCGTCACGGGCGTTTACGTCTCTGCGTGGTACGAAGCGTTATTATTTCTACTATCAATATAGTAGTAACTACCAAAATTATATCACTTTCGCAAATATTGAAGCCATGACGTGACCGAGGGCGGAATCGTGAATATAATATTGTTGTAATTTAAATGTAAAACAAAATCGTTAAGTAGTAACGATGTGTGTGTTTGTTACACCAATGCTACGCTCGTTTGTAATGTCTTGTTGTTTACACTATCGCGTATGTAATGTCTTGTTGTTTACACTATCGCGCATGTAATGTCTTGTTGTTTACACTATCGCGCATGTAATGTCTTGTTGTTTACACTATCGCGTATGTAATGTCTTGTTGTTTACACTATCGCGTATGTAATGTCTTGTTGTTTACACTATCGCGTATGTAACGTCTTGTTGTTTACACTATCGCGTATGTAACGTCTTGTTGTTTACACTATCGCGTATGCTATAGTTGGTTATGAGTTGCCTATATTTCGAATGGTCTTCTTCATTGAATTAAGTAGAGCAGTTAAGACTTTTACAAATAAACATGCGATACGACCTTTCAATCTGCCACGGTGCGCCAATATTACTCCCACCCCGTCTTCAGGGCGTTTGGGATGTCGAACTGCCCTGCGTTTTGAGAGAATGTGTGTAGTCGTGGAGTTAAAAAAAATATAATGATCACGTATACTTATACTCATGCAAAAACGTTAAGATAGCTACTAATGGAAAAAAACTGTTCTGTTCCCAGTGATCTCAGTCGGCAGCTGCTGGATGGTCACTTAGTCCCGCACATGATCTCGCCTTCGTTAATTCGCTGAGAGTCTAGATGCAGAGGCAGTGGTCTCGTTGCTATCCACAGTCACCACTCCATTTTGTGTAGGCGTTCCAGCGGCCCAACGGCGTCAGTATCGAGATGCTACACTGAACACTCTTTAGCCTGACTTGACTTTTTAGTCGGACAGTTCTTATAAAAGATAATTTTTATTTTATGAATTAGCCAAATGCCCGGATGAGATCTTAATTAGCTACTTATGTATGCGCTCTGCGTCTGAGCGCATACATGATTTCCGTCACAATGAAAACCCCACTCTGCATTCAGCGCGTTGCCTGGATAATGGAAGATAGAGTCGACATATGCAACCCGGAATGATATGTTTAAATCGCCAGACGTTTACATGAAATACATTGTGTTTTAAGTTTCAGGTTATGTTTTAGAAGCTATAACATTACACGAGTTTTCATCATCGTGTAACACACTGTACGGAAGTAATGATTAAGTATCGAGAAATATCTATTTACATGATTAGCTGACATAATGTGATCAAAACATAATTAATAATTGCACATGTTTTTTTTT
>BSQZ01000003.1:18217239-18289739 GCA_033239005.1 Lamellibrachia satsuma
TGTCACTGTCCAGCTGTTGTGACGGGGGGGGGTTAACAAGATGACCAATGGTAAAGCGTAGTTGCTATTATGCTGATATTTAAGCAATCTCAACGCCAGTTGATATTTAAGCAATCTCAGCGTCTGAATTTGGTAAACTGGGAGTATAAATACCCCGGAGGAGGGATTGCAAGGGCTGGCATTTCTAGGCATCCAAATTATCTGTAAGGGTGGTCCTGGCGGGCCATAACACATATATTACACTTATAGTACACACATGAATAAAACATAACGAATAAGTCATTGGTATATAGCAATGTCATTAAAACGAGAGCGTGACTCAATCACGTCAGTCGTATGCCAGTTTAAAAAGATATGTTTTTAAGTGTCTCTTGAAAGAGTTGAGAGTGTTCAGTTGTTTAATGTTCTCAGGCAAGTCGTTCCACAGTATGGCCGCGTGTCGGCTGAAACAACGTTCACCATAAGTTGCAGTACGTGGCACAGGTACAACGAGAAGTGATTTCTCCGTTGATCTTAAACTACGCGGTGGTTGATGTTTCTGCACAATGTCACTCATGTTAACCTTAAAGCGGAGCCGGTACTTCACCGGAAGCCAATGTAGCTCACGTAACACAGGTGTTATGTGTTCGCTCTTGCGTGATCTGGCGATTAGGCGAGCAGCGCCGTTCTGTATACACTGCAATCGTTCAATTAGAACCAGAGGCAAACCTTGCAGTAGCGCGTTTCCATAGTCCAGGCGAGATGTTACCAGTGCCTGGACTAGAATCTTACAGGCGTCATTTGTGATGTATTGCCTGATTTTGCCAATATTTCGGATGTGGTAGAAACAGGACTTGCAGATCGCATTCACCTGTTTATCCATTGTCAAGCCGCTGTCCATGATAAATATAATATTTCTCACGGATTGCACAGCATGTAATAGCCTGCCTCCGATCGTGATGGACAAGTCGTTCACCGGACGAATTCGGTGTTTGGACGAAAACACAATGAGTTCGCTTTTTTCTTGGTTCAGTTTCAGCATGTTTCTATTCATCCACCCGCCAACATAAGCCACACAGGCTTCAATGGCTGACCTTTCACTGGCCCAGTTCTCATCAGGCTTGATGGACAAGTATATTTGTGTGTCATCTGCATAACAGTGGTAGCGAAGATTATGTTTCTTCACTATATCACCAACTGGTTTAGTGTATATGCAGTACAGTTTCGGTCCCAACACGGATCCCTGTGGCACGCCGCAGCACAGATGTGCGTTGAACGAAGTTGCGGGGCCAACAGAGACACATTGCGTTCTGCCGCTAATGTAGGATCGTATCCAACCCAGGGTTTCTGAAGTCACACCAAATGAGTGTTGAAGACGCGTTAGCATAATGCCATGGTCGATAACATCAAATGCACAGGACAGATCAAGCATGACCAAGACAACTACACGTTTTTCATCAAGGGCTTCTGCGATGTCGTTCTGGACTTTCACAAGAGCTGTCTCAGTTGAATAATTATTTCGGTACGCCGACTGGTGAAAATCGTGTAGATTTTTGATGTCCAGGTGATCTTTCAGACGGTGTTCGACCACTTTCTCAAGAAGTTTTGACACGTATGGTAGGTTTGACACAGGCCGATAATTATTCAGAACTTCCTTAGTGAAGCAATGGTCTCACAACTTCACGTTTGAAACATGCGGGTACCACTGACGTTTCCAACGATTTGTTAATAATGGCTGTAATCAACGGCACGAAATGATCCAGACACTGCCTCAAAAGCAGCGTAGATAAGATTGGGAGGCATATGTCTTACATGGTGATGAAATCCCTGGCATGCGAACGGCTGCAGGTAGAGGAGGGAGGAGCGAACGTCGGCCACCGGTCCTCATAGGCCGACGGCTGGCGAGTTGGGGCAACCGTGTAAAAACTGAACAGGTACCACGTGCTTCCCAGGAAGCCATGCGGTAGACTGCCGGCAGTAAAACACAGTTGACAAGTTAACAAACCGGTCAATTCTCACGCGTAAGCCTTCAGACTCACGGTTTAGCATTAAATAGCACGGTCTCACGGCAGGGGTCGGAAATATCGCACATATTTTTGTTAGCATTTCCACAAATGAGAAACAACACCAAGGCAATAAACAAGAATATGTTTATAATGAATCAAAACCTAATTGAAATTGTGCAAATGAAATAAAGAAACTAACTCTACATCAGGTTGTCAATACCCTCAAACCAAATAAAAAACAACGTTTACTTTAACGTTTACCGTTTTATAAGGTCTGATGGTCACGCATTCTTATAATCAAAAACGTTAACAATATTGTTCTGTTCCCAGTGATCTCAGTCGGCAGCTGCTGGATGGTCAACTAGTCTCGCTTATCGCTCGCCTTTCTTAATTCGCTGAGAAGAGAGTCTAGATGCAGAGGCAGTGGTCTCGTTGCTACCCACTGTCACCACTCCATTCTGTGTAGGCGTTCCCGTGAAGGGCCGGCAGCCAATCGCTCGCGTTCGTTAATTCGCTGAGAGTCTAGATGCAGAGGCAGTGGTCTCGTTGCTACCCACTGTCACCACTCCATTCTGTGTAGGCGTTCCAGCGGCCCAACGGCGTCAGTATCGAGGTGCTGCATTAAACACTCTTTAGCCTGACTTGACTTTTCAGTCGGACAGTTCTGTCAATACAACAACATTTAAAGTTAATTCGAATTGCATCGTATTAACTTATAAGAGATAATTGTTATTTTATGAATATATATTTTATGATATTAAAAACAATAACATATTTTTTTCAAACAAACCTGGAAAATAACAGACTCACGGTTTAGCATAAAATAGCACGGTCTCACGGCAGGGGTCTGAAATATCACACATATTTTTGCTAGCAATGAAAATTATCAAACATATCAAATCTTTTTGTGTGTGTGTGTGTGTGTGTGTGTGTGCGCGCGTGCGAGCGTGTGTGTGTGTGTGTGTGTGTGTGTGTGTGTGTGTGTGTGTGTGTGTGTGTGTGTGTGTGTGTGTGTGTGTGTGTGTGTGTGTGTGTGTGTGTGTGCCGCGAACGGTGCCGCGTGCCGCGAACGAAAGTCCTCGGTTAATTAAACCGGTAGTATCCACCTTTTATTGAATAACTTATGAAAAGCGGTCAGTGATTGGTCAACAGCTGATCAACCAATGATATTTCTCCTGTTGGAAAACAGTGTAAGGATGTATTGAAGGTGAACTTTACTTTTGGAACATCACGGAGACGCAAGAAACATGATGCGACAAAGATGCGACAAGCTGCTGAGACTCTTGTGAAACTTTACTCCTTGGATCTGGATGACACTCTAGGAAATGAACTGATCCAGTTCAGTTGACTAGCAGATACTCTCACAAGTGACACAGAGCATGAAGTCTAACCAGATATGACGATGTATCAGATGTCGATCAAGAGAAATGTCAGGGATGCTAGGGTGTTAGACTATCTGGGATGCGAAATTTAGACAGTTTCTTGTACCACAGTGCGTGGTACTATTCAAACGGTGCATTCGATATTTCGCATTATAAGGTAACGAAAAAAAATGGGATGATTTAAAAAAAACGTCATTCACTGGGATTACGTCCCCCATCTGACGTTATAAGCCATCAGAAGTTTCACAGCAGACGCGAAAACGAGGCTGAATACGTTTCCAAGCGTCACTGGTGTTTACGTTTCTGCGTGCTACGGAGGGTTTTTATTTCTAATACTAATGTAGTAGTAACTACAAACTTCATATCACTCTCGCAAACATTGAAGCCTTGACGTGACATTGACATGACCGAGGGCGGAATCATGAATATAATATTGCTGTAATTTAAATGTAAAAAAATCGTTAAGTAGTAACTTTATTTGTTTATTACACCAATGTTATGTTCGTTTGCTATGTTTTGTTGATTACACTATCGCGTATGTTACACGTGGTTATGTTTTATCTATATTTCGAATTGAAATAAGAACACCAATTATGACGTTTACAGATAAACATGCAATACGACCTTTCAATCTGCCAGGGCGTTTGGGGTGTCGAAAGGACCTGCGTTTTGAGAGAATATGTTTAGTCGTGGAGTTTTATAATGTCTGATGGTCATGTATTCTTATAATCGTGCAAAAACGTTAAGATGACCACCATTGGAAAATTATCGCTCGCCTTCGTGAATTCGCTGAGGAGAGAGTCTAGATGCAGAGGCGTGGTCTTGTTGGTACCCACATTTACCACTCCATTCTGTGTAGACCTTCCCGTGAAGCGCCGGCAGCCAATCGGCGTCAATATCGAGATGATACGCTAAACATTGTTTTGCCTGATTGAACTTTTCAGTCGGACAGTTCTGTCAATATAATCAACATTTAAAGTTAATTCGAATTGCATCGTATTAACTTATAAAAAATAATTGTTATTTTATGATTTAGCCAAATACCCGGATGAGATCTTAATTAGCTACTTATGTATGCGCTCAGCATCTGGGCACATACATGATATCCGTCACAATGAAAACCCCATTGCCTGGATAATGGAGGAAAGAGTCGGCACCATTCGCAACCCGGAATTATATGTTTCAATCGCCAGAAGTTGACATGAAATACGTATGTTTTAAGTTTCAGGTTATGTTCTAGAAGCTATGACAACACACGAGTTTTCATCGAGGTTTAACAAACTGTACGTAAGTAATGATTAAGTATATTGTCGCATTTCTGCGAATTGCTATTATATGTTAATACCCCTTTTACTATAATGTGACATTATTTCATTATCATAATTTTCCTGGATATGGTGAGATAAATGTTAGAGTGTATATAGACGGATGGCATAACAAAAGCTATATAATGATCTCCAAGTGTGGTGTGAGAGCCCGCATTGGCAGTTTATTGTTAGGCGTGGGGCAGGTTATGCAGTAATTGTACACATGATGTTTTAGCTTTTGGCATGTCACATTATGTGTTTCCCCGTGTGCGACACATGTGCGTTCAGCCGACCGTTGAACCGTCTTCCCCGTGTGCGACATCAGAGCGTCCGCGTCAGCCGTCGTCACGAAACGTCGCCGTCTCCACGATCAATTGACATTCGGCCTACTATCGTCCAGCCAACAACAACCTCGACATCACCGCGACCGACAGCCACATCAGTTATCGTTCTATTCAACCCAGCAGAATGACGCGAAGTGTATTGTTGACTTTGTCCGTCACAAGGCACGCTTCTGTGACTATTTTTTTCTTCGGAACATTGTATTATTAGTGTGAAATACGCCTTTCTGCTTGTGACGAATTTATTAACAATGATGTCTGTTGTACGGTCTTGAAGGGAAATAGCCTCAACGGTAAACGCTAAAGAAAACGAAGGTTTTTTTTATTTGGTTTGAGGGTATTGACAACCTGATCTAGAGTTAGTTTCTTTATTTCATTTGCACAATTTCAATTAGGTTTTGATTCATTATAAACATATTCTTGTTTATTGCCTTGGTGTTGTTTCTCATTTGTCGAAATTTCTTACATTCATATGTTTAGCTTCATTTAAATACAGCCCGACCTAGTTTTGAGCCACTTTTCGCGGACCTCTACCGAAATCCGTGACATATATATATATCTATATACATGATTAGGTGACATAATGTGATCTTAAAACATTACTAATAATTGTACTTGTTTTTGTTTTGCTTTCAGAGTAAAATAAAGTAGGGCATGTGCTTTGTTTTACGCCTTACGTGTGAAATGTCATCACCGTTCAAAGTAGCCTCTTTTAAGTGACTACTTTGAACCCATCAAAATAGCATACAACTATTTTAAAGGTAGTAGGGCAGCCACAGTATATTGCAATGCAAGTCGTACTTAACCAAACAAATAAATAGCTGTTCATTCTTTGTTGACACAAACATTCTTTAACATATTTGCGGACAAAGAAATGTGGAAGGTGCTGCATCGTGAACTCACTGTGCTGCATTAGTGGTGTTTCATTCGTGGTGTTTCATTCGTGGTGTTTCAAAGGTGACGCCGTTTGATGGAATTGGTCATTGCAACAACACGTGGGGTTCCAACATTGGGGATGACCCAATCATATACGGTCAACAAACACACAGGAAGTTGTAGTAACGCAGCTCTCTTCGAACTTAGTCGGCTTTCATCGCGATGCATGCCTCAATGCACTCGAGACGTTCGTCGAGACAGTGCTGTGAAACAGGAAGGGGCCAAGATCTGGTCGGGCATTCTTCTGTTATGCAATCGTAAAAGATGTAATCGCACAAGTATTTGCAGTACCGCAAATATGACCACGTCTCACTCGCCAGCAACGTCGACGAGAGAACGACGAAAATAATCCACACGACGACCTGAAATGTCAATTAGGTCAAGTAGATGCAGAAACTGTTATAGCAGATGAGGGCCCTCCAGGCGAGACATATATATATATATATATATATATATATATATATATATATATATATATATATATATATATATATATATATATATATATATATATATATATATATATATATATATGTCTCCTATATGGGGATTGCACCACCTTTGTGGGAAGATAATTACAGTTAACTCTACTTCTAGGAAAGAATGGCATCCTGTATGCATCAGTTCTAGCACAGGGTTGTATAAAGCTAGGGTTTATATATATATATATATATATATATATATATATATATATATATATATATATATATATATATATATATATATATATATGTGTGTGTGTGTGTGTGTGTGTGTGTGTGTGTGTGTGTGTGTGTGTGTGTGTGTGTGTGTGTGTGTGTGTGTGTGTGTGTGTGTGTGTGTATTGAATATCGAGTCAGAGTTATTGTTTTAGATTCGTACATACTTTATGCTGTTGATTTTAGTATACATTTCATTACACAGGAAATGACTTTTGGAGCAGTGTACACTGCTGATTCATGTACATCTCATATTCGTTCTAACCCATAATTTTTTTTAAACATCAGCTAGTAGCTATTTCCGAATGTCCTAACAGGTAAGGTCTGATGGTTTTTGTCGTTAAATCATGTTATATTGTATAACATGTGTCTGTTCTAGCGTCTTGACTGCTCAAATGTGTTTTAATGAATCACAGTGCGTGTTGTATGGCGTAGTTCTAATAGTGTACCCTGGTGTTTTGTAAGTTGTCTTACGATGCGACAGGGGGCGCTTGGCTGGATTGATTAAAGAAGGGACAACGTGTTGCTACTGGCTTGTCTCAAATAACGTCCTCCCGCGACAAAAAAAAATTACGATTGAGCGGGCAGCGGACAAGAATGACTTAAATGCTGTAATTGCGAAATATGACCATTATTTTCACAAACGTGACCCGCAGAAGATGTTGCGAGAGAAGTACTAGTATCATTTGAAACGTGAACCAGGGCAGACAATTGTTTTGTGGGTAAACACGGTGCGTGAGAGAGCAAATGAACGGAGGTTTCCTCCTGCATTCCACGAGCAGGCAGTGAGAGACAAAATAAGATTTGCGTGCACTGAAGACAGCGCCAGACTCAAGTTGTACGATGCAGGCGCAGAATTATCGTTGCACAACGCCATCCAAATACTCTCGGTGAAGGAAGCTACATACATGAATAATTAATTGCATTAGTGTCATAGTTACGTGTTATATATGTATATTATTTTATTTTCGTATCAAATACCATAACTTTTCGGGTAGTGAAGATTTAGCTTAATTAAGTCATTTATCTTATATGTATGGAACCAGTGCAATTGTTTACTTTTGGAGAATGCAATTTATAAGTTTACAACTTCTTTCATTTCCCTTCAACATTTTCTGATTGTCCTTCTTTAATTATATTTTCATTGTTCCACTTTAGTGGTAGTTAGACTTATAACTATGTATGTTTACAATTTATCGAAAATGTACATTGATTATGTTGAATAAATTCAATTCAATTTAATACTGGTGCCCAGGTATCAATCATGCCAAAACAAATTTATCAACCGTCCTTCGGTGAACTGTTAGAGACTGACACAGTTCTTATCGGAGCTGGAGACACACAACTCGACACTGTGGGATTCGTCAATATCGTACTTGTTCACGATACAACGCAAATCACAGAGCAAGTGTACGTTGTCAAGGGTGCGTCAAAGCTACTACTAGGAGTGCCAGGGATACGCAAACTGGGTCTTATACATGACCTCCCAGGTACATACAGCATCAAAGCTATCACTGTTCACAACCAATGAGTAAGCGAATACCCGAAGTTGTTTTCCGGTTTGGATAAACTGCAAGGTGAACACAAAATTCAACTGAAAGAGAATGCGACATAATTCTGTCTTGCCACACCAACGGGAGTGCCTCTCCCACTGATGAAAAGGGGAAAGACGAGATCGACCGAATTGTAGATTGCGGAGTGATCGATCCAGTGAATGACCCAACCGACTGGTGTGCTCCAATCGTTGCAGTTCCAAAACCTTCAGGTGCTGTCAGAATATGTGTAGTAGACTTGATGAAACTAAACGAAAGTGTGCGTCGAGAATACTACATCATTCCGAAAGTTGAAACGACACTTGGTAGCATTGCAGAAGGAAAAATCTACTCCAAACTTGATGCAAACTCGGGATTTCATCAAATCATGCTCAGTGACGAGAGTGCTAAACTGACAACTTTCGTAACACCATACGGCAGGCACAGGTTCCGACGTCTTCCTTTCGGGATATCTTCAGCGCCGGAGTATTTCCAGAAGCGTGTGGCCCGTGAACTGTCAGGGCTCGATAGAGTCGTTTGTCATCTGGATGACATACTTATTGTTGGACGCGACCAACGCGAACATGATCAGAGGCTGAAAGCTATTCTTGACAGACTGATAAAGATTAGTTTGACGCTCAATCTGGAGAAACGCGTCTTCTCACAGACCAAATTATCGTATCTGGGACAGGTCATAGACAACCACGGAATCCACAAAGATCCAGCTAAAGTGAAAGCGACCGTTGAGATGGCAGAGCCAACCGACAATGTGGATCATCACCGACGATTTCTGGGAATGATAAATCAGCTCATGAAATTCTGCCCAAACTTAGCAGAGACAACACATCCGCTAAGAGAGCTGCTAAATAAGAAGAATGCATGGCTATGGGGCCAGACACAGCAGCAAGCCTTCAAAGACCTGAAATCGGAACTGGCATCTGAAAGAGTACTTGCCATGTGTGACACCGAGAACGAAACATTTGTTTCGGCGGACGCTAGCAGCTTCGGTCTTGGAGCTGTGTTACTACAACCTGTGTTACTACAACGACAGTGTTGGAGCTGTGTTACTACAACGACCGTCTTGGAGCTGTGTTACTACAACGAGAGTCTAGGAGCTGTGTTACTACAACGACAATCTTGGAGCTGTGTTACTACAACGACAGTCTTGGAGCTATGTTACTACAACGACAGTCTTGTAGCTGTGTTACTACAACGACAGTCTTGGAGCTGTGTTACTACAACGACAGTCTTGGAGCTGTGTTACTACATCGACAGTCTTGGAGCTGTGTTACTACAACGACAGTCTTGGAGCTGTGTTACTACAACGACAGTCTTGGAACTGTGTGTGTTCTACAACGACAGTCTTGGAGCTGTGTTACTACAACGACAGTCTTGGAGCTGTGTTACTACAACGACAGTCTTGGAGCTGTGTGTGTTCTACAACGACAGTCTTGGAGGTGTGTTACTAAAACGACAGTCTTGGAGCTGTGTGTGTTCTACCACGACAGTCTTCGAGCTGTGTTGCTACAACGACAGTCTTGGAGCTGTGTTACTACAACGGCAGTCTTGGAGCTGTGTGTGTTCTACAACGACAGTCTTGGAGGTGTGTTACTAAAACGACAGTCTTGGAGCTGTGTGTGTTCTACAACGACAGTATTCGAGCTGTGTGTGTTCTACAACGACAGTCTTCAAGGGAGATGCGACCCGTTGCATTTACAAGCAGGTCAATGACCGAGACCGAATGTCGTTACGCACATATCGAAAAAGAGGGCACTCGAACCTTTCGGCATGAAACTCACGGTGCAGACGGACCATCAACCACTCGTTTCTCCACGAAGCTTCTGCACGAACTTCCTGTACCTATTCACAGTTTCAGGATGCGCCTTATGAGGTATGATGAGGCCTTATGAGGTATACGTTCAGCATCGACCGCGTTCCAGGGTAACCCCTGTACACTGCTGATGCACTGTTACGTGCCCCCGTGAAACACACTGGCGACCAACAGACAGAGGAGTTCCTTCAGGAGGTACACAACTACGTCAGTGCGATTATGCTGCATCTACCTGCATCTGACCAAAGACTGGAAGAAATCAGCGAGAACCCAACAAAGACGACGTTCTAAAACTCGTCCTCCATTACGTCCAAAATGGATGGCCAGAAGATAAGCGAAAAATGCAAGGACATATCACGAAATACTGGCAACAAAGATCAGTCAGTGAATAACTTTTGATGTGTGGACAACAAATAGTCGTGCCGCCTAGTCTGAGAATTGACATTCTTAGATATCTTCATGACTGCCACCAGGGAATCACGAAAACTTGTGAGAACGCAGCGTCATCCATGTGGTGGCCGGGGATATCGCGAGATATCGAGAAGAAAAACTGTGCCATATGCGAACAATACCGTAAAGATCGCATTGAGCCCATGAAGGGAACATAATTCCCTCACAGACCTTGGTCCAGAGTAGGTGCAGACTTTTTCACACACAAAGGTCACACATACCTACTGACTGTTGACTACTATTCGTGAGATGTCGAAATCTGCATTGTTTCAACAAATGCTAACACTGGAGAAACTGTGTCCAAACTGAAAAAAGTTTAGTCGTCAGGGAATACCGGATATTCTCTTTTCGGACAATGGGCCACAGTTCGATTCAGAGGAATTAAAAGACTTTTCCAAATTTTGGGGATTCGAGCATGTCACATCGTCCCTGAAATATCCTCAGTGAAATGGTGAAGTCGCACGCAGAGTCCAAACGATGAAAACTGTCCTGAATAAATAACACTCCGCTTCACAATGGATATTCTCTAGCACAATTGAACATGGTACGGAAGTTGAAAACCAGAGTGCCAATCCATCCAGATGAATTAATTTTGAAAGTACCGGACTCCAAAATCGTTCGAAAGAGGGAACCACAGTACCGGGACATGATGGCACAGGCATACAATCGCAGACACAGGGTCGTAGAAGGAGAAACCATAGCACCCGGAGACCGAGTATGGGTCCCGATCTGAAGACACATGGCAAAGTGATTCAAAATCTTAAGTACTTATCGAGACAACGAGAAGCCGTATACGACGTAACCGGCGAATGATCCGCAGGATGGATCTACTAAATCTATGCCAACCCACATCGAACAGAGGTCAAGATGTCATGGCTGACCTCGCTCCAGCCAGATGGCATGCTCGAGGTAGATGACCATGAACACCCTCATGTGATCGGACATGTCGATGAACAATCGGTGCCACAACCACCTGTGTCTGGGAAGTCTGGCAGAGCAACGAGGAAACCGACCAGATATATAGAAGAGTGTTAAGTGCGCACAGACTCTTACAAAATGTGAAATGAACATTTCTGTTACAAACATTTTATATTGTGATTTGCGCATCTGTCTGAACTATTTTATTTAAATGAACATTTGACTCTAATTTACAAGGACATTGCATATCCTTACTAAAACATAGTTATAGCAGTGATATGTACCCTGGTGTTTTTGTAAGTTGTCTTGCGATGCCACAAGGGGCGTTTGGTTGGACTGATTAAAGAAGTGACAACGTGTTACTGCTTGCGTGTCTCAAATAACGTCCTCCCGCGACATACGACAGGGTGTTAATATAATTTGACCTTTATTTGATTAATTTGAATGTCATGTTTACATTTCATGCTGAACATCAAGGTCGATATTCGTAAACATATAACGGTCAACTTATATTTCTTTAACTGCGGTTCATTCAAACACATTTGGATGGTCAAGATGTTAAAATATAGATAAACCTCGATAGTTTGAACCATAAAACATGATTTGACAAAAACAACGAACAGACTATGTACGCTTAAACTTACTTGGGAAGTAATCATGCCGGGTGCATAGGACATGTTTCATCTAATACGTGGGATTCTCCAATGGCTAAATCCAGGACATGCCTCTGCACACTTATACACGCAAACGCCTTCCGTATAAACGACAATACACACCATTACTAGTTTGTCGAATGTTTGTTCACGACCCTTGACATTCGATAAGACGTTGCTAGCGAACTTTGTATCACCAATGTTGTTTTGTTTGACTATACTTAAGTAGGGGCAGAATTGACACTGGCAACAGCCGATAGAGTATCTGGTTGGTTGGTGGGTGGGTGGGTGGGTGGGTGGTTGGGTGGGTGGAGCGAAACTAAGCCGACGAAGGCCACGAGACACGGCCAAAATATTTATTACAAAAATAAAAATTTATGTTCCAAAAAAACTTTTGTTTTATTAATCTTTATTATATTGTTCTCTGTCAGTAATTTGAAGTGATGTCGTTGACTTCGTGTACATTAGTAATGCTGAGTTATGTAACGATTCGTGTACGTGACATAATTAGCTGATCTGACGTCATCGTCAACGCACGCTACCGGAAGTTTTAAAATGTCACATGGGACAAATGAATGGATCCATTTATTTACAGATTGAGTTGATGCTAGCGGAGTGGAAATTTATGTAATAAAAGCAGAAAATAGGCCGCATAGATGAACAATCCCGCAATGCCAGTTCTGCCACGTTCTCTCGTACGTACTTGGACGGACGACTGACCAATAAACAGGACGTAATACAATGTCTGTGATATGAGGAGGTTGAAAACATCACAACCAGACGATTTACCAGAGAACAGAAGAGAGGGTCAGCAGCGGTAGAGCGTAACAGACCACGCGGACAGGAACAGTTGCATCATAGACTAGGAGGGGGCACAAGTGACTGACAGAGAGCGTAACAGACCACGCAGACAGGAACAGTTGCATCGTAGACTAGGAGGGGGCAAAAGTGACTGACAGAGAGCGTAACAGACCACGCAGACAGGATCAGTTGCATCGTAGACTAGGAGGGGGCAAAAGTGACTGACAGAGAGCGTAACAGACCACGCAGACAGGAACAGTTGCATCGTAGACTAGGAGGGGGCAAAAGTGACTGACAGAGAGCGTAACAGACCACGCAGACAGGAACAGTTGCATCATAGACTAGGAGGGGGCAAAAGTGACTGACAGAGATACAAACACCCAATCAAAAATACCATGGCACATTTGGAGATAGGCGCCCTCTAGCGGCAAGCTGGAAAACGATAAGCCGGGAATCTAGTGATGAAATCCGTGGCATGCGAAGGGCTGCAGTTAGGGAGAAACGGGGCGGTCGACCATGTGTCTGGGCAGACATGAAGGAGCGAACATCGGCCAGTGGTCCATGTAGGCGTAGGACTGGACAGGAACGACTTGCTTCTCGGGCAGGCGTGGCGGTAGACTGATGGCAGAAAGACACCTTTGATGTAACGCGACTCAACAAGATTGCAATCCAAGGCAAAACACCCAGATGGAAAGTGGACAAGGAAGCCATTGGCTCATCGAGAGTTTAGCAATGTTTCATTTATGTGTAAACCGCCCTTCTGATATATTTGTCAGTTTTGTTTTTAAACATATTCACGCTGCTAGCATTAACAAAATATGTTGATAATTTGTTATATTCATTTAATGTCCTCTGTGATAACGAGTACTATCAAATATCCAATCTACACTGATCCTTTATTTATTTTACCTCATGTCCTCTAGTTCTTCTATCTTTCTTGAGACGTAACCCTGGTGGATTTAGCTATTTATAGATTTGTTAGGCTAGTCACTAGGGGGCGCTATACCCCGTGTCACTCCCAGTTTGACAATCTGAGCCAGTTTTAGAAAGTATTCATTGCAGTTTGCCCTGGGCCGGAGAAAACGACACACGTTGTTATACG
Organism: Lamellibrachia satsuma; assembly: GCA_033239005.1. NCBI lineage: Eukaryota > Metazoa > Annelida > Polychaeta > Sabellida > Siboglinidae > Lamellibrachia > Lamellibrachia satsuma. The sequence goes on from BSQZ01000003.1 coordinate 18,231,176, forward strand.
CAAGCAACCTTCTCCCGGCTCAGTACACATATTGACAATTTGTCTCTGTTGAGCTACTTTTATAATATCTAGTTAGTGAGACTTTATTTATAAATTATTAGAAGAAGTTGTGAAAGTTTATATTAAGTTGAATGTTTTGGAAGTATATATATATATATATATATATATATATATATATATATATATATATATATATATATATATATATATATATATATATATATATATATATATATATATATATATATATACACACACACACACACACACACACACACACACACACACACACACACACACACACACACACACACACACACACACACACACACACACACATAAACAGACAATCCTTTAATAGAGCCGTGTGATTGCATTTGCCCGAAACCCAGTACTGCCACGCCCAGCACACTTATTGCCGCCACGCCCTTAGCTAATTTGTAAAGCGGCGACTTCCAATATATATATATATATATATATATATATATATATATATATATATATATATATATATATATATATATATAGATTGGAGTGTATGAACCTAGTTTATTTCATCATGTATTCAAAGTTACATTGATGTAAATGGGTGTTGACGAATGATCTTTATTTGTGGCCACGTTACTTTATTATGTTGTTATATTGATGGAAGACATTGTTTTTGAATGGTGATTACAACTGTTTTCCTTGCTACTATATAATGGTAATGTTACAATAGTAGTGATGTTGGTAGCAACTCTTTGTTTCAGTAGCAATATTTCCTCTGGAAACTTTTGCTTTACATATTAAACATTGTCAATACCCAACAGTCGTCCGACTTGGTTAGAAGTGCGAAACACCAGTATGGGATTCAACCGGTTTGTTGAAATCGGTCGTTTGGCTTACGTGGCTTACGTGGGCGTCATTGTTGATGTCATTGACCAGAAGAGGGCACTAGTTGATGGTCACCGTAGTGGGGTAGGGCGCAACAACTTCAAGCAGATGCATCTGACAAAGTTTGTTGTGAAGATCCCACCGGGCGCACGCATCGTCACACTGATAAAAGCTTGGAAGTAGCAAGAGATGACCAAGAAGTGGTATCGTTTGACAGTGTAAGCTTCCAAAGGAAGGATGACGTCGGCAGAAGAGAAGTTGGCTCTGCTGGAGGAGACGCTAAAACGCCACCAACAGCAGCCTATGAACGTCACGGTGACCGCCCCTCCGACTCGAAAACTGAGGATGTTCAGCGGTCGAACTAGTGAACTTCACTACTAGATCGGTGAAGCACGGAGCATCTTACCATCCGTCTCTACGGCCGAAAGAGTGTCATTCTTGATCGCCCACCTGGAGGGACCGGCCCGGGAAGAAGTAAGGTACGCCCCACGTGATGAGAAGGACTGTATCGATAAGATAGTTATGTTACTGGTGTCCCCTTTTGGGGAAACCCGCATTAATTCACAGCTGAAGAGAAAATTATACGATCGGGTACAGGGTAGTAGAGAAAGTGTTAGGGAGTTCTCCAGAGAGCTCCTGGAATGTTCTGAAGGATTGATAAAGCTCAAATTAAGGATAATATGTTGATAAAAGTGTTCTGTGAAAACCTGTTAGAACCTCAGATAAAACGGGAAATGAAGAGACTAGAAACTAAATAAGTGTTGCATAAGAAATATACATAAATCAGCTGAGTTTGTATACATTAATTGTATTAGTTATTTTCTTGTCCAAATAAAACAAATCGTGAATTAAAGCCAAAACGTTTGAAATTAATTCAAATACAATTGCAAATGTGTAAACAAAATATTTGCATTTACATTTGACTGCGACCCCAAAACATTTGCAGTTACATTTGAATGCGTTCCTGGAACATGACAGTTGCATTCGCATTTGTATTTGAATCAAGTGAAACATTTGCATTTGCATTCAAATGCGTTGACATGCATTTGTTAACAAGCCATTTGTTAACAATGTCTGTGACGTGTGCTTTACTATGTCAATGACGGTAGCAGTTATACACTGACTGTAGTCAGTCTTGTAATAATTTATCAAAATGGCAGTTAGCCACACTAGGCTAAATGAATAAGCAATGCCAGTAATAGTGAGTGTATTGTGTTCAATGTTATTAAAAACAATAACATATTTTAAAATGTAGTTAGAACTAGCCTGGAATAAACAAATATAATATATTCATTTAGCATTCTTCCTACTGAAAAGAAAGTTTTCTTTCCTTGCAAATACATATTCTATTAGAACATTAAGTAGTCTGCATGGACACTCCTGAAAAAAATATTACAAATATAAAATGAATTCTGAACAATATTGTTGATTACAACGTAAATAATGATATTTGTGTACAAAACCTATGCGGCTGTAATCATTTTATAAGTTGACAGTTCGCTGTTTCAGAAAATCTATTAAACAATAACTGCGACCGAAACATACAAACAAATATTGCAAGTTTCACATCGAAGTGTGGCATTCCTGTTACTGTTGACAAAAGGTTCTTAAAAGTTCGTTTTCGTTTAGCTGTTTATTTAGGTTTTATAAAGACACAACTTGGTTTTATTATGATAACTATCTCAAAGCAAACCATTTGTTGGAATATAATTTTGATCAAGCTCCTAGTGCACTCCTCGTTAGCTAACATCACCGCTCAACGCTCATCGTTCATCGCCCATCGCTCATCGCTCATCATCATCGCTTTGTTTCTTTGTTTTTGCACGCTCGATGGAACCAATGGCCTCTTTAGCAAAATGTAAAATGTTCACGAAACTGTGGAAAGTTCAATTAAAATAGCTATTGTCCGTGGAAAGTAGTTACACGAACATCACGTCCGGTTATAATTGGCATCTTACGTGTCTAATTAATTTCGAATTTTTAATGACTCAAACATAATCGGCCTTGATTCACATCGAGTGGGGTTTTATTACTTGTGTATGTTTTTTCGACAAAATGTTCAAACTTAGAAAACTCAAAACATCAAACTATAAAAACGAACTGAATACATCAAGAGATTAAACCGAGGATAAAAGAAAAACTATTAAACATAAAGAAAAAAGACATCAATTAAATGACATGGAATACAGACAAATATGCAATAACGACTTCGTTCGAACATCACTAGCTAGGACATTGATGTCAACCTAGATTCATTTGGGCCAGGCATAAAGCGACACCTTCCGGTTAGAATAGAACAAATTGAGTAGAAACTGGCCGATTATTTAAGTTTTATAAAGAAACGACTTGGCTTCATTCTGATAATTACCTGAAATTAAGCCATTTATAGGAATATAATTTTTATCAAGCTCCTAGTATGAATACACTCCACGTTGGCTAACATCACCGCTCATCGCTTATCGCTCATCGCCCATCGGTCTTCGCTCGTCACTCCCTCTCCTTTGTTTATTTGTTTTTGCACGCTCGATGGAACCAATGGCCTCTTTATCAAAATGTAATTAAAATTAAAATAGCTTGTGTCCATGGAAGGTAGTTACACGAACGTCACGTCACGTCCGGTTATCATTAACATCACACGTGTCTAATTAATTACGAATTTTGAATGACTTTAACATAAACGGTCTTGATTCATATCGAGCGAGATAATTGTGTATGTTTTGTCGACAAAATATTCAAACTTAGAAAACTCAAACCATCAACTATAAAAATGAACTGAATACATCAACTGAATAAACCGAGGATAAAACAAAAACTATTAAACATAAACAAAAACACATAAGTTAAATGACATGGAATACAGACAAATATGTAATAACGACTTCGTTCGAAAATCGGTAGCTAGGCAACCTAGATTAATTTGGACCAGGCACACAGCGACCCCTTCCTGGTAGATTAGAACAAATTGAGTAGAACTGGCGCGAGAGACCAGTACTGTTTGATACAATTGAACCTATCAGTAACACTATGTATCGAAAGCATACAATTACATTAATACACGTTGAAACAACAGAGAACAATCGAGAATAAATAAATGCTATTTTCTTGTATAGCTCAGTCTGTTGGCGAACTATGTCACGAATCGTCCTTTGGTGTTTCGCTTTTGCTGAGCGAAGCATCCGTGCGCTTGTCCGATGCAACGTCAACGTCTTTACGCCTTACGTCATCGCCTTCATCCGTCATTCCCAGTGTCAGGTCCATCGCACCGGATTCCTGGAACGGTTTCTCGTGTTCTGGGGGCGCACACGGCTCAATCCGAGGTAGGCTGCTCAGAACCGGTTCCCGGGCCACCAGTGGGGTTGTCGTGCTCTGCGGGTAGATGGATACGTCTAATGTGCTTCTGTGGACAACTTAGTGTACGTCTAAATATAAATCTACATTTAGTAACCGAATAATAATTATTTCGTAACCTAATAGTACTGCAAACATCTGTAAATTCATTATCAATAAATGCATTTGTAATCAGTATAGTTGGACAACGCTGGAAGGTGATGCAGCTTTCAGCGAACCAATCACTGACTTGCATTCTCCTTTGGTAGCACTCGTCTGGTCAAAAACCATTTACTACCATTCAAACGTCATCAACGCCACACATTTTGCAATTAATGCAGAGTGCGCACCGTATTTGACTTTGGAAGCATTTCTATGTTTATAAAGTGATTATATTTAATGTTGCGACCAATCTATGAATCGCGTAATACTTGTTTCCGACGTTACAGAAACAGCTGGTTGGATTTCATTGTAATTTGGGAGGTCGGGATATTGTAATACAGTTGTTCTAAATTCGAGGGATCTCCCGTCAAATCGAAAGACTTTGGACCTGTCTTAGCACATTTTAAACTCACAGCAACGGCAAAATACAAACACCCAATCAGAACTCACTTGGCACATCTGTGAACAGGCGCCCTCTAGCGGCAAGCAGGAGAACGACAAGCCGGGAATCTGGTGATGAAATCCCTGGCATGCGAAGGACTGCAGGTAGGGAGGGACGGGGCTGTCGACCACGTGTCTGGGCAGATAGGGAGGAGCGAACATCGGCAAGTGGTTCATGTAGGCGTAGGGCTCGCCGACAGACGGTGAGTTGAGGGCGGCCGTGTAGAGGCTGGATAGATACGACGTGCTTCCCGGGCAGGCGTGGCGGTAGACTGACGGCAGAAAGACACCTTTGATGTAACGCGACTCAACAAGATTGACATTCAAGGAAAAACACCCAGATGGCAAGTGGACAAGGAAGCCATTGGCTCATCGAGAGTTTAGCAATGTTTCATTTATGTGTAAACCGCCCTTCTGAGATATTTGTCTATTTTGTTTTTAAACATATTCACGCTGCTATCATTAACAAAATATGTTGATAATGTGTTATATTCATTTAATATATTCTGTGATAACGAGTACTTTAATGTATCCAATATACACTTATCCTTTACTAATTTTACCTCATGTCCTCTAGTTCTTCTATCTTTCTTGAGTGAGAGAAACAGATTTCTATCAATATGTTCATACCCATTCAATGTCTTAGCAACTTCAATTTGATCTCCTCTTAACCTTCTTGCCTTTAGGATTGTTAAACCACATCCTTTAAAGCGTTCTTCATAACCGAGGTCTCTCTGTATTCGTTCTAGCTTATCTATATCCTTCTTTCCTCTGTGCTACCGTGCACCGTGCAACAGAATAAATTTATTTATATCCATATCCTTCTTTCCAGTGGCGTGCTACCGTGCACCGTGCAACAGAAAAATTATATCTATATCTATATCCTTCTTTCCAGTGGCGTGCTACCGTGCACCGTGCAACATAAACATTCTATCTATATCTATATCCTTCTTTCCAGTGGCGTGCTACCGTGCACCATGCAACATAATAAATGTATTTATATCTATATCCTTCTTTCCAGTGGCGTGCTACCGTGCACCGTGCAACAGAAAAATTATATCTATATCTATATCCTTCTTTCCAGTGGCGTGCTACCGTGCACCGTGCAACATAAACATTCTATCTATATCTATATCCTTCTTCCCAGTGGCGTGCTACCGTGCACCGTGCAACATAAAAATTCTACCTATATCTATATCCTTCTTTCCAGTGGCGTGCTACCGTGCACCGTGCAACAGAAAAATTCTATCTATATCTATATCCTTCTTTCCAGTGGCGTGCTACCTTGCACCTTGCAACAGAAAAATTCGGGAGAAAATTTAAACAATGCCGCTGTATATCGGTACATTGGTAATGTCGCGCAACACTATTCGATATCAAAACGGCACACACTTACCTGCTGGTTTCCTAGGTGCTTCCTTTTTGCGCCATTTTGCTCTTCTGTTTTGAAACCAAACCTGCATCAAATATTCACACATTGAATCTTAAATAGGGTGGCTAATATGAAAATTTTTTGTTAATCTGCACATCAAATGTAAGGCGTGGCTGTGGTGAAATGGTTAGTGGCGCCACTAGTGGGGAGTTTAGGTAAAATCGCGTGACATTTTCAACGAAAGTACAACACGTAATTCGCGCGTATCTTTTCCTGCATGTTGAAGCTATCGCGTATTCATGTCAACGCATGCACAATCGCGTTCGAAGTTATTCAAACGTTCAGCCAATTTTTGCTTTGCGGTGCTAGCGTTGTGATTTCTGTTTAATATCAGTAAGACTTATTGGTGGTGCGATGTGTTCTTTGCTAAAACTAATTCTTTCCGACTCTCTAATTTGAAGGACAATTTCGTCAATTGACCCCACTACGCAATGCGTGTATACACGGACGCCATCTAGCGATCAAAAACATGACATTCCGGATAACGACTGTTGACTCGGTATGCGAAGAGAGGAAGTGTATAAATGCGCGCGCGTGTGTACTTGTTCCTCCGCCTACCGACCCCCAGACGATACATTGCTACATATATGCCTACATTGCTACATATATGCCTACATTGCTACATATATGCCTACCTGCACTCGGCTCTCTGTAAGGCCAATGCGAATGGCGAGCTCTTCTCGTGCAAAAACGTCTGGATAAGGAGCTCTTTCGAATGCCTTTTCCATCTCGTGCAGCTGATACGTCGTGAACGTTGTCCTGGAAACCAGCAACACACAGTCAACTGGTTGCTACCCCCGACCTACCGTTATATGGCAGACAAAAGGTCCGACATTAAATTAATTTTCACTTGTACGCAACCAGCCAGCCAGCCAGCCAGCCAGCCAGCCAGCCAGCCAGCCAGCCAGCCAGTCAGCCAAATGCTTTTGTGCTACAGTCTGAGATAGACTAATGATGTCACATTCAGTAACAACGTTCCATTTCTAACTGGCAGGCGATATTGACTCTTTGGAAGGTCCCGGGGACAGTTAGTCAGCATCAATAAATGTGTCTAAACGTTCTCGTTCACGACAAAACACGGAAAAGGAAAAAACACATCTGACATCTAAATTAACTATTTTATTTTTATTTGATTCGCAATGTACAGTTTTATGCAGGCCCCACTTATCAACCTGTCATCGCCTGACAATAATTTACTAATCTCGGGATAAATTAATTAACATTCAGACGACCGCACGGATAATCAAACGGTTTTTGTCATTAACGGTACGGCCGGTATCAACAACCACGCGCTATTTCGCGCTCTGTAATTGCAGACAAAAAGCGACAACTAAAGGTTCCGGCGATTAGGTTTAATTCCGCTGGTTGTAATTTGCCAATTATGCTCAATTATCCTTGTTATAACGTGTCCGAATTAATACGTCGAGAAAGGGAAATTTTTCAACACGGACCACCACACAATCACGTTCATCTTACCATGAATAAACGCGTCATTCACTCACGCCTGTATCATGTTACGGCGGAGCAGTCAACTCTTGGCTACGTACATACTTGGGGCCTGCTGCATCCACATGATTACCCTCGATGATTTTTTATAATGATAATAAATTGTGTTTAATGCATTAAGTCAATAGACGGGAAGATGATAGCGTAATGATGACCGGAATAGGCCTATTTCAATGGCCGACGGACGTATGAATATACAAGTGTGAGGAATGATATTATTGAAAATGATTGTGTGCAATAATTAGCTGCCAACACAACAGTAAAAAAAGTAAAAGTGCGTTCTTATATAACGTACGTATCCAGTCATCGGGACTGCTCTAAGCGCTTTACACTTCACCCTCTGCAGACTTGCTCATTCCAACGCCATATCGAGTTCTCTGGGAATCATTCGCCCACGCTGCAATTACTACGCGAAGGTTGTTCGTTCAGATATCAACCTCTGTATGTAGCCAGGTACTCATGTATGCAGTTGAGTGAAATGCGGCATCGTGTGTTGCACGAAATTGCCAAAGCTTCGAAACGGCGGCCAGAGGATTCTCGATTGAAAGCCCGACATTCTAACATCTGGTTAAAGCGACGTAAGATGCCTATATGCGAGAAATCACTACCCCTCTCCATCTAGCCATATGGCACGAAAATAAGAATGTTGACATAGCCGGATGGAGCCGCACATCATCGTATCCATCTGATAACAGTACGATTGAAGCAGAAGCGAAACACGCTGTAAGCTATTCACATTAAAATGTCTAAATTTTGATGCAAATCATCCTTACGAAAGTGGGATTTATTTATTTGTTTAATTTGAGAAGGGCATAGCACCTTATAAGTCGTATAACTTCAGCTATGTCCCTTCAGCAGCAGCAGCAGCAGCAGCAGCAGCAGCAGCAGCAGCAGCAGCAGCAGCAGCAGCAGCAGCAGCAGCAGCAGCAGCAGCAGCAGCAGCAGCAGCAGCACATCATACTATGCACCTGTATTATGTTTTTGTTGTTGTTGTTGTTGTTGTTGTTGTTGTTGTTGTTGTTGCTGTTGTTGTTGAATAAACGTTCTTTCGTTCATTTGATTACGTAAAGTAGCCGCAGAAATATATGGCAAAAGATGTAAATGTCTACAGCAAGGATAATACGATATAGTAGTGATATACATGTATCGTTTGCGGGTCACACATGATAAAAATATTCAAATAAAGCAATTATAATATTGCAAACGCCCAGAGGTGGGCGTCTCACCCCGTGAGTGGGCGTCCAACCCCGTGGGTGGGCGTCCAACCCGGTGGGTGGGCGTCCAACCCCGTGGGTGGGCGTCCAACCCCGTGGGTGGGCGTCCAACCCCGTGGGTGGGCGTCCAACCGGTGGGTGGGCGTCCAACCCGGTGGGTGGGCGTCCAACCCCGTGGGTGGGCGTCCAACCCCGTGGGTGGGCGTCCAACCCCGTGGGTGGGCGTCCAACCCCGTGGGTGGGCGTCCAACCCGGTGGGTGGGCGTCCAACCCGGTGGGTGGGCGTCCAACCCCGTGGGTGGGCGTCCAACCCGGTGGGTGGGCCTGTTACGCCACGATAGGAACCTCCACTAAAATGGCTACAACGTTTTTCAGAGACAAGCTACGTCAAAAATGTCAAAACACGCTAAGATAAAGAAATCTAGATCATTTAACACACGTAGACAATACCATATTATACTCAATTGGTTATTTCCTGCATACGACGTGCCCTTGAGAGTTATCGTATCCCCTTCTAGTTTACGTGATTTTGGATGATTTCACGAGTTTACGATGTATTTTACGATCAATTGTGAAACGCATGTGTTAACCTACATAAAATGTTGCGTTGCATTCCGTTTGATTGTGGACTTTATTATTTATCTTTCAGTAAAACGGGGCCTTTGATTGGTCATAATCGACCCATCAACTACATTGCGTCCTGCAGCAATTTGGAGAAACGGCTGCATTGAGAATTGTTGGTTAATATTCGATTGACTGATTTTGACGGGACTGATACATGAAAATCCGTCCATCAAATTACATTACCCGAATTCAATACGGATTTTGCGGATTCTTGGCGGAGTAATGTCGTATCCCGTATCTATGCGTATGAGTTTCACATTTATGGGAAAATAGCTAAGCCTTTTCGACAATAAGGTGATACAGACAATCAATATAAAGTTGACTTTTCGTTCCACAATGGATTTCGTACAATCAGTGAGTAAGAGGATACAATGTGATTGGGCAAGACTCGGACAGTTAATTATAATAATCCTAACTTACACAGGACAGCTGACAGCAAGGACGTATGTTTGAACATATGTGACTATTTGAACTTACCTGTATCGGGTCTTTTTCTTTTTGATTTTAACCACCGAGTCCAGGTCGTGGGAGAAACTGTCTTTGCCGAATGTACTTGGAACAAACGGCACGTGTGCTACAAACGCAATGAGTGGGGATGAGAAAATGCGCGAACATAGCAATAAAATGCCTAACATGTTGCAATGATTCAAAAAGAAACTTATTTTCAGGTTTGACAGGATTGCATGACACAACATAATTATAATTGGAATGACTAGTTGAGGGTTCATTGCCTCAATAAATGTCAAAGATCGTCTCTTACAGCCGGCCGGCTAACACTGAAGTCTTTACGTTTACACTTGTTCCAATTTATGCTTTTTGTTTCACAGCAAAATTTGCCAAGACCCCCCCCCGCCAAGGTCTAGGGGATCTTGAGACCATTAAGATTTGTGAAATCATCAGACAAACGATTAAGTTACTTAATGTTTAATCAAACGTTAATTTAAATGAAAATGTAAACGCTGAAAACTCACGAATTTCGTACTTTGTGAAATTTCGCAACTTTGTCATGTGATCGGCGAGAGGATGGGAGTCACGCCCATAATTAGCTTTGACCCCATAAAGTGTCTACCGTTTTGGATATCCACTATTTTGAGCCTTATCTAATTGAATGACTAAAGTGAATTCCTTCGATGGTTTGAAAAAAACACACTTCTTATATAAACCGACTGCGGTTATTACGTTAACTATTCACACCCCAAGTAATATTAGGACATCAACGAACCGGATGCGCGATAGGCTAAATCAGTTGATGATGGAGCTTCATCCCATCTACCGGACGAACCGGATTCGCGATAGGCTAAATCAGTTGATGATGGAGCTTCATCCCACCTACCGGACGAACCGGATTCGCGATAGGCTAAATCAGTTGATGATGGAGCTTCATCCCATCTACCGGACGAACCGGATTCGCGATAGGCTAAATCAGTTGATGATGGAGCTTCATCCCATCTACCGGACGAACCGGATTCGCGATAGGCTAAATCAGTTGATGAAGGAGCTTCATCCCATCTATTTAAACCATGCGATAAATTATGTTGGTCCTTCTCGAATACGGGTGTCCTTTATATTGGTGTCAACCCTAGTCTCGAATTTACAATTCGAATGTTTCGAATTGTAAATGTCGTTAATTAATTTCTTCCATGCAAATTAAATATGGAGTAAATTCTATGGGTGCTGGAAATAGCTCAGCTAATGTTCGCGTACACGACAAAGGGTGCCCATCCAAAACTAATAGTAGTATAAATTCCCTTCGAAAAATTTAGGCCCTAGGTTTACCGCGTCAAGCAATCACATAGACGTAGTAAGATCATTTCGCTTTAGTTTTCATCATTGTAACCCTAAAATCTAGAAAAATTACGGATCTCTGGATTGGCTAGCATTCTGAATAACGAGGTAGGCCTAAGAGCCGACACAGCTTCATAAGTTCAGAGCAGCGAACTTTAGTCTACAATGGTGGACATAATTCTTGGGGTTCTAGGATTTTACACTCCTGGACATTACCCCCGGACAATACCCCCACATAGGGTAATGTCCTACGAAGTGATGCATATATTACCCCCGGCCATTATTCCTGCCCATGTAAGTGCCATAAATGTTCAATACATTGAATTTAGCCTAACAGAAGAAAGAAAGAAAGAAACAAACAACGCATTTACTTTTCAAATTTTTTTACAATCTACAAACACATGGTCATTAGTAACACTGCTGGCTGCAGGGGCGGCCGCATGTTTGTTTCTAAGGGCGGGGGGCGTGGGGTATTGTGATAACATTTGCCATTTAATTTCGGCCAGAAATATTTATATTTAATCTTTACATAGACCAAAATGTCCAGTTTGAATGACATTGTGCATACTTAATTAACAAATATACCTAATAATATATTTAACACAGCTAATGAACAATCTTCTCGCTATAAAAGACCTAAATAAAACCTCCAATGGGGATATTGTCCTAGCGCGAAGTGATGTTGTCCTGGGGGCTGAAATCCTAGGGGGTAATATTCAGCGCGGTAATGTCCGGGGGATTTAATGTCCAGGGGGTACTTTAAGGTTCGAGCCCGTTAACGGATGCGCAATCATACGTTGACACATACGTTGACACATACGTTGACACATACGTTGCCACATACGTTGACACATACGTTGACACATACGCTCTAGCACCGTCCGTCTTGGCCAAGGCACCAGCAAGACGTAGAACGTCTCCACGGAGGGTACTTCCTCAATTAGATTTTTTCGCTTTACTCATTTCGAGAAAAACTTAGCCAGTCTACTATCGACTACGACATGTTAGATCCTTTATAAATTCGTTATTTAATTTCGACGAAACCATTGGACTAACTATTAAAATATATTTGACAGGGTCCGGTAGAAATTCGGCGTCAAAAAGGCTAATAGTGGTTAATAGTGGATAGATATGCTATGACATAATGCAAGATACCCGCTCTTCCGTAGTGTATTTAGAAAAAACCCACAATTTTCCCGATTTCACGGAACAGCCTGAGGTTTAATTTTTTAAATTTTAATTCGGAAGTCAGGAGGTTTTTGTATTATGTTGCTTTTTTAATTATGTTGCCCTAAATTCGGGACAACTCCGTCTAATTGTGGGGCAAAGCTTCTCTGCATTGGGTATTGCAATATACCGAAAGGTTAAATTCAAACGACCGTTCGTTAAGACACAAAGGAGACACTTTACATTAAAAATCGCAAAATATTTGAAAGTACAAAACCAGGATTTCTGCGTTTGAAACGATACACCTTGCAGCGAATTCTTTATTTAAATATCGTGTGTGCTGATACATTAACACTAGTTATAGTGAATCAATCTCACTCCCCTTAAGTCGATGCCAGCAAAATTACGAATATTACTTTTATGTAATAATATGTACTTGTGAGTATATACTAATCTGTTTTAACGTAATGTCACGAGACTCACCTGTGGCACCATGGCTCACGGCTGTGTTCATAATTCGCTGTCATGTGTCGCCTCGTCTGCCTGTTTGTCTGTCAGTCTCTGCGCGCGACCACACCCGTTGACATGCTCGTCCCTGGCGTCATTGCCCCACGCCGTGTGACAATGCGCCGTCTACCCGCGACACCCCTCTTTATAGCGCGTCGTGTCACCCGCTGCAGCGCACCGTAAAATTGGAGTATTTGTTCGCTTATTGACTATAATTAATGCAATTTCCGCGAGTGGCGCTTGTGGCAGTGACGGCGGTGACAGATCGCATAATACGGGCGATTAAGCTATTTGTTACCGAGCCGTCGTATCGTGTTCCAGTTCTCCCGCATACACTGACTGTGCCACACTACGCTAGCTGTTCAGACGGTGAACGCGATACGGGCGACAAATGCTAGCGTTCTTGAATTCAGTTCAATTAAAATTAAATTAAAATTAAAGGTTCCTCCTGATTTCGACTTTTTCGCCCGTCTCATTTCAGACACATTTCGATAAAAAATCGAACCTATCTAGTATCTACTATCTAGTATATATATATATATATATATATATATATATATATATATATATATATATATATATATATATATATATATATATATATATATATATATATATATATATATATATATATGTATGTATGTATGTATATATATATATATATATATATATATATATATATATATATATATATATATATATATATATATATATATATATATATATATATATATATATATATATATATATATATATATATATATATATATATATATATATATATATATATATATATATATATATATATATATATATATATATATATGTATATATATATATGTATATATATATATGTATATATATATATATATATATATATATATATATATATATATATGTATATATATATATGTATATATATATATATATATATATATATATATATATATATATATGTATATATATATATATATATATAATCGCTGTAAACAATTGGTGGATGGGCGTGACTTCAGCAGTCAAGCTTTCAACAAACATGCCCGCAAATGTAAAGCTGTTTCACACTCTGACGTATTTTTCGTTGAATGTTTGGCTTCATATACGCGTAGGTGTGATTGAAAATCAATGGAAAACTGCTGACAAATATATTCCGCCCTAGTCCATAAGTTGACTTTACATGCTTCGGTACAAAACATAGGTGTGTTTTGTTATTGTGTCTACGTTGAACCGATCACTGCATGTGGCGGCCACATAACGTTATCCATTTCAAACAGACAGATAGACAGACGGGGTCACAGACGACTTTAGAGTATAGACATTGCAAGCACAGTTATCAGAACGTCGTAATTCAAGAACATACGTGTGACACCTACGTGTTTACGGTTGGGTTGGATGTTATTAATTTTAAATAAAACAATGTATGCACATATTCCACATTACGTCATGACTAGCAAAATTATTTTGTTTCATAAAACATTGATTTCTTCTCTTGTCTCTGACAGTTCGAATGGTGAATGGTCTCAGCCGAAACAGCGCTGTTCTCCACCCGCAGTGAATACTATATTGAAAATTCAATCATTACGAGGAGTAATTTTGAAGAGTCGTATTTCGCGATTACCCTCCTGACGGCGCATTATAAACTGTGCGGCTTTCCCGTGCACTTTAATTCGTGCTCTTTATCTAATTATGTGCATTTTCGCGTCCGGTAGATTGAGTTTCAGCGAAAAGGAAATTACCAGCATTTTCCGGTTGATGTGTTGACACGTGATATCCGCTGTCCGCCGATCGCCGACGTCGAAAAAACGATTAACCGACGCACGAGACGGACCAGAAATGTAGCCGGCAATAGGTGTTAAGAAATAATCAACATTTAATTATCTACATTCACGCACGGGCTGTAGAATGTGCGGGTGTGCGTGCGCCTATGTGCGTGCGCTGATGTGTAGCTACTGTGTGCGATCATCCAGTAGTGCATGCATGTATTTATTTATTCATTTATTTATTTATTTACTGCTATAACTTGGTTACTCATCGGTGTGATATACTTGTCTCGCAGGGGTCCTGTAGATCACATTCGTTGATGAACACATCACAAAAGTAGATGAACGCATCATAGTAGTTGATGAACACACCACATAAATTGATGAGCACAACACACACAACATTGATGAACACATCGCCGATGTAGCAATGTGGCAATTTGATTAGTATAGCAAATTCAGTCTTTGAAAATAATATAAAAAAATAGCCGCACTGTAAATTGAAAGCGTCCATACGTACGTGCTTGCGTACGTGCGTGGGTGCGTATTTTCCATGTACAATGAAAAGAAATTGTATAACTATGTTCCAGCTTTGACATGAAGGCGTCAATATGCTCTAAGGGACGTTGTTAGCCTGTGTTTTTCCGCACATACCCGGTCAACGAGCTGTTTCGCTGGGGCAAACGGAAAACGTTCGCGGTATAACAAGTAACGCCACCTAGCGGGATCGCATGTGTCTTGCCGTTCCTTCATTTTGAGATTAATCAGGCGCTGAAACTCGTTCGCCATAGTGTTACAGTGTTACAGTGTTACAGTGTTACAGTGCTACAGACCAGACAATGTCCCACTTTCTCTGCTGCCGACTAAGTAGGGGGACACCGGGTCAAAGCGAACACCCTAATTAGGGGGACACCAGGTCAAAGCGAACACCCTAAGTAGGGGGACACCGGGGCAAAGCGAACACCCTAAGTAGGGGGACACCGGGTCAAATCGAACACCCTAAGTAGGGGGACACCGGGGCAAAGTGAACACCCTAAGTAGGGGGACACCGGGGCAAAGCAAACACCCTAAGTAAGGGGACACCGGGTCAAAGCGAACACCCCAACTAGGGGGACACCGGGTCAAAGCAAACACCCTAAGTAGGGGGACACCGGGGCAAAGCGAACACCCTAAGTAGGAGGAAACCGGGGCAAAGCGAACACCCTAAGTAGGGGGAAACTGGGTCAAAGCAAACACCTAAGTAGGGGGACATCGGGGCAAAGCGAACACCCTAAGTAGGGGGACACTGGGTCAAAGCAAACACCTAAGTAAGGGGAACCGGGGCAAAGCGAACACCCTAAGTAGGGGGACGCCGGGTCAAAGCGAACACCCTAAGTAGGGGGACACCGAGGTAAAGCGAACACCCTAAGTAGGGGGACACTGGGGCAAAGCGAACACCCTAAGTAGGGGGACACCGAAGTGAAGCGAACACCCTAAGTAGGGGGACACCAGGGCAAAGCGAACACCCTAAGTAGGGGGACACCGGGCAAAGCAAACACCCTAAGTTGGGGGACACTGGGGAAAAGCGAACACCCTAAGTAAACAACTGTTACTGTCCGCGCATTTATATAAGTATTTTGTAAACACTCTCCACTCAGAGTTAATATTGGAATGTGTTTAAACGACGAAATAATTTTCGTTCCCGGTAACTCATACGTCGAGGTCACACAAAGCTGAAAGTGTACCCATTGGAAAGTTTAGCCCAGGGGAAAAGTGTACCTGCGATATGTCCACTTTGCGTCCACCCAGGGGCAAGGTGTACCCTTTGCAATATAGATAAAAGATCAGATAAAATTTATTGCCATATGTAATCATTGCAGTAATATAATAGAAACATTGGAACGTGTAACGATGTTGGATCGTACTATAACGTATACATGACAATACACTCACATGCAGCAAACAGTATGAAACTAACTAACATCATGCACAGTAAATGCATTCTTAAGAATAAAATCTTGACCTTGACTCTGTTGGCACTTAATGATCTCACTTCGTGATTCCTGTTATATCACATAAATAAGTCCAATATAAAGCGATTATCACTGGCAAGGATATGATTTAGGATTTTTTAAAAATAACTTGGGTATAAAATATATAAAATAAATAAATTAGGTATACTAAGTGAAAGACAAGTCGGAATGTGGTATTTGTGTGTCCTGCAGATGGGAAAAAAAATTCACGTCTATTGTGATAGGCCTTGGACGGCTACGGGATAAAAACTGTTGCTGAACCTGCTGGTCCTAGTTTTGATGAACCTTAACCGGCGACTAGATGGATAGGGCTCGTATGGGATGGGTCCTGAGAGATGAGACCGGCTCTTCTTAACAGGCGCTGCTGATACAGTGATTCGAGACTGGGAAGGGGTCTGCCGATTATTTTGGAAGCAGTATTTACAACTCTATTCAACCTGAGCTTTTCTTTGACCGTGATAGAACCAAAACACACTGTGATCGAAAGGCGAAAACACTCTCGATCACAGTTTTGTAAAGGTTTAGCGTGATCTGAGTGGTCAAACCAAATGATCTCAAACTTCTTAGGAAGTACTTTGCCTCCACATAGGGGCAAAATGTATCCATTGCAATATGTCCACTTTGTCTCCATGCAGGGGCAAAATGTATCCATTGCAATATGTCCACTTTGTCTCCATGCAGGGGCAAAATGTATCCATTGCAATATGTCCACTTTGCCTCCACACAGGGGCAAAGTTTATCCATTGCAATATGTCCACTTTGCCTCCACACAGGGGCAATATGTATCAATTGCAATATGTCCACTTTGTCTCCATGCAGGGGCAAAATGTATCCATTGCAATATGTCCACTTTGTCTCCATGCAGGGGCAAAATGTATCCATTGCAATATGTCCACTTTGCCTCCATGCAGGGGCAAAATGTATCCAGTGCAATATGTCCACTTTGCCTCCATGCAGGGGCAAAATGTATCCATTGCAATATGTCCACTTTGCCTCCACACAGGGGCAATATGTATCAATTGCAATATGTCCACTTTGTCTCCATGCAGGGGCAAAATGTATCCATTGCAATATGTCCACTTTGTCTCCACACAGGGGCAAAATGTATCCAGTGCAATATGTCCACTTTGTCTCCATGCAGGGGCAAAATGTATCCATTGCAATATGTCCACTTTGCCTCCACACAGGGGCAAAATGTATCCAGTGCAATATGTCCACTTTGCCTCCATGCAGGGGCAAAATGTATCCATTGCAATATGTCCACTTTGCCTCCACCCAGGGGCAATATGTATCAATTGCAATATGTCCACTTTTTCTCCATGCAGGGGCAAAATGTATCCATTGCAATATGTCCACTTTGCCTCCATGCAGGGGCAAAATGTATCCAGTGCAATATGTCCACTTTGCCTCCATGCAGGGGCAAAATGTATCCATTGCAATATGTCCACTTTGCCTCCACACAGGGGCAATATGTATCAATTGCAATATGTCCACTTTGTCTCCATGCAGGGGCAAAATGTATCCATTGCAATATGTCCACTTTGCCTCCACCCAGGGGCAAAATGTATCCATTGCAATATGTCCAATTTGCCTCCACACAGGGGCAAAGTTTATCCATTGCAATATGTCCACTTTGTATCCATGCAGGGGCAAAGTTTATCCATTGCAATATGTCCACTTTGCCTCCACCCAGGGGCAAAATGTATCCATAGCAATATATCCACTTTGCCTCCACCCAGGGGCAAAGTTTATCCATTGCAATATGTCCACTTTGTCTCCATGCATGGGCAACGTTTATCCATTGCAATATGTCCACTTTGCGTCCACCCTGGGAAAAAGTGTACCCATTGCGATATGTCCATTTTGCCTCCACCCGGGGGCAAAGTGAATACTTTGTGTGCTGGCAGTGTACTTGCCTCGTCCAATGCACTATTAAGACACGTCTACTTCGTGCGGCCTTTGGGACATCATTTAAATAGCAGCAATGCAATGAGACTTTTGTTAATGGTATACAATATGTTTGTTATATAGTATCAACTATTATATATTATATATTATCCCATTCTGATGTTAGCAATGAGACTTATGTTAATGATATACAATATGTTTGTTTTTATAGCAACACCTTGTTATATAGTATTAACTATGATATATTCTAACATTAACTATTATATATTCTAACATCAACTATTATATATTCTAACATCAACTATTTTCTATTCTAACATCAACTATTATCTATTCTAACATCAAATATTATCTATTCTAACATCAACTATTATCTATTCTAGCATATTCACCTCCCAGATGTGTTTCATTTAACTACAGTTTGTTAATATACTTTCATCATTATCGATTTAATTTGAATGTTTCATCCCGAATGTCATGTCTACTTTGTTCATAAACAGATAACGGTCAAATGATATTGCAAAAATTGTGTTTGGATATTGATCAGTATAATTTCTTCCAAGGTATTTGAGGTTTTAGACCTTGCTTAGTTGGATTGCATCTATTGAGATTTGAGTTGCTGATGCCATGTTTGATGCAATTGGTTGGTGTAAGACATTACTCCCTCCGATGGCCAGTGATCGGCTATTCGCGAGAGATTTTGGTATCGGATACACGCCATCGTGTATGGATATCTGACTACACGATGATGGTAAGTTGTGTTGAGCAGAATGGAACACATTGTTAATATGAAATATGGTATGGCTCTGTCATATATGTAAAACATGACAATTTGCCATTTTGGATCCAAACGTCGACAAATATAAAGAGTTGGAGAACACATTAGATTAGTTGATGAAAACATCATATTAGTTGAAGAACACATCGCAGTAGTTGATGAATTCATCGCAGTAGTGATGAACACATCACAGAAGTTGAAAAATACACCACAGTTGTTGATGAAAACATCACAGTAGTTGATGAATACATCAAAGTGATTGATGAACAAATCACAGAAGTTGATGAAAACATCACATTAGTTGAAGAACACATCACAGTAGTTGATGAATACATCTCAGTAGTGATGAACATATCACAGAAGTTGAAGAATACATCACAGTAGTTGATGAATACATCGAAGTGATTGATGAACAAATCACATAAGTTGAAGACTACACCGCAGTTATTGATTAATACGTCACAGTAGTTGATGAATACATTACAGCTTAGTATAACAAATTCAGTCTTTGAAAATAATAAGAAATAAAGTGACACTTAATATTGGAAGCTATGAGATACAGTGAACTCGAAAGGTAAACACAGTAATTATTTTAGGCATCAAAGCTAGAAGAAACAAATAACTAAGTCGCCAGAAAGACGGAAAACGACAGTGAGCTGTTAACATTTATTAAAGATACAGTTAAATGAAGCACATTGGTTGCCAATGTTACTATGTACAACATCTGGACGTCCCGTTATACAAAAGTGCGATACTCAAAGAATAATCATGTTGAGACAAGTCGTCTAACAGATGCATACCAACTCTTCAATGATACATGGTCTTTGTAGGTCGTCATAAAGTCATGTCCGACTAGCCCCGAATATTTCCAGATGTGAGACACTTTTCCATGCACTCTTCCCGCTTATCGAGACAGCGTTGGGGCACGGCGCGGGGCCAACGACCCGTCGGGCACGTCAAATTCAGACAGGAGTAGAAGAAGAAAGCGCACATGTTCTTACATTTCTCAATGGCCGATTTCTTTCCGACGACTGGAGGCGACATAGAGACCAGGGCCAGTGCGGCGATCCACAGAACAATCTGCAACGTCGGCAGATAACATAGTTTACATTATAGAAACCTGTCACTAGTGACACCTCGATTGTACGACTTCGCTTCATTTATGACCACGTGCTTCACTTTTCATTTTTAATACGTTGTAATACTTTATAATCATATCTGGTATGAACATACAAAATCAAGCCTCCCTTGGTATGGTACTGCTATTTTTAACCCAAGGAAATAAAGTTATAGCCTTCTAATTCGACGTGATTCTTGTACAAAGATAGCTCATTTAGTTTAGCGTAAATTCATTGGATGTTAATACTAAGTATGCCAAAATAATATACTTTAATTGTTACCAATTACTTAAAATGATCGGTCCCATAATGTGATAAAGTTTTAATTATTGGCAAGCTGATGCTTTCATTGGTTTCATCATTTGTAGAATACAAAATGTTGTTTAAGCAGGTTTTATGGACACTTCCACAGTACATATAACATTGTTTCAAGATTTTGGCTGATATAGTCTGATACCATTTAGTATAGCTGAACATTTCATGTGTAGGTAATATATACTGTTTCCAGTTTGGATATTTTGATAAACTGTAGCATGAGCAGGAAAACATGCACAGTTAGTATAAAAAATAATACTAACAGCGGTAAAATAAACGTCATTGTTTGTGGTTTTGGTGAGAATACCTCGAGGAGATCACTTAAACAGCTTAAATAATTTTCAGTTATTGAAATTGCACTAGGTTCTACTAGTAAAAAGATAATATAAAAATTAAAATAGGAGAGAGAGAAAAAAGGCGTGTTTGACGACGATCTAGTACTTTGAACAGCCGTAGAAAACACGCCTAGCGTTGCGAACGTTTGTACGTAACTACGAATTCCTATTGTTTCGAGTTACGTAATCTACATCAAACGCCCACGTGATTCCCTTCGTAAGATCCCCGATCCCCGGGGAATTTCGAAATTTTGGAAGGTAATGTTGATGAAAGAACCATCCCTACGGGAATCCGGGCACGTTTACAAACCTTCAGCCACATTCATGCAACACTTACGGAGATATGAGGGAAAAGACAAACACGCACAGTCACAAGCTACTTTATAGTATAGAAAACACCAATACGTACCATTGTCGTGAAGTCAGTGTGTCCTGTGTCACCCGTAGAAGCCTCCTAGTCGCCGCCAGCTATGCTTGCATAAACGTAGTTGATTGTTTTGTAAACAAGTGTAAGGACATAGGTGATTTTTGAGACGAGGTAGAGTGGTACAACAAGTATTGTTTGCTGGATTTGAGATCGCAATTAGCGTCGACACAGATACATTCAATCGTTCACATATTTTAGCCTAGTAATCTTTATAACTCATACTAAGCTCATTTAACCCTTTTACACAGTTGGCCCATAACACAGTTGTTCTTACCATAACATTATTTGTCCGGCCCAAGACATATTTGTTCTGCCCATAACATATATGTTCGGCCCAAGAAATATTTGTTCAGCCCACGACTTATCTGTCCAGCCATGACATATATGTCAGCACTTAACATATTTGTTCATCCCATGGCATGACATAGAAGAAAGTACAGCTACTACTTCTTACATCGGAAAGCTACGTCAACGCAGATACATACAATCGTTCATATAATTTAGCCTAGTAATCTGGATACATCAAAATAACCTCATTTGACCACTTTATATACTTGCCCCGTAAAATATTTTTTTGGCTCATAGCATTATTTGTCCTGATCATAGTATATGCTACATCCCGTAACATATATGTTCGTCCCATAGCGTATATGTTCGGCCCATAGCATATTGTTCAGTCCACAACAAATTTGTTCAGCCCACGAAATATTTGTTCAGTCCATGACTTATCTGTCCAGCCATAACGTATTTGTCCTACCAATTAACATATATGTCAGCACTTCACATATTTGTTCGGCCCATAATACATCTGTCCGGTTCACGCCGTACTTGTCCAACCATAACACACATGTTCAGTCCGTGACATATAGAAGAAAGGAACGCCACTATTTATTTGTGACACAGTAGTTGAAGGCATAATTACATTGTACAATGTTCATTCGGTGTGTTTGTTTAATGTACTGGTATCACGTGACCTCCGGGCTTAGATTTTAATCACGTGGTCGCGTGAGAATGGCATTCATTACAAACATGCTTGTTTGTCCGGACATCAAGTCCGAACATCTTTTAAGAAACTCCAATTAGACAAAGGGATACAATCTAAATAAGCAAGCAAGTAAGTACGGAAGCCAGGAAGTAGATTTAATAAAATTTTGCAAAATTTGCAAGTTTGCCATCCATCTCGAAATAAGTAGTTTTCACTACGCAATGCAATCAATACTTAACAAGGTTTAACAAGATTGCCATCCAAGGCAAAGTCCGAGATGGCAGGTGTAGAAGGAAGCCATTGGCCTATCGGGAGACCAGTGTTTTACATCTATGTGTAACCCACCCTCCTGAGATATGTGTAACCCGCCCTCCTGAGATATGTGTAACCCACCCTCCTGAGATATGTGTAACCCACCCTCCTGAGATACGTGTAACCCACCCTCCTGAGATATGTGTAACCCACCCTCCTGAGATATGTGTAACCCGCCCTCCTGAGATACGTGTAACCCACCCTCCTGAGATATGTGTAACCCGCCCTCCTGAGATATGTGTAACCCACCCTCCTGAGATATGTGTAACCCACCCTCCTGAGATATGTGTAACCCACCCTCCTGAGATATATGTAACCCGCCCTCCTGAGATATGTTTCAACCTTGTTTTTAAACATATTCACGCTACTAGCAGTTACACAATTTGTAGATAATTTGTTACATTCATTTATTGTCCTTTGTGAGAAAGAGTATTTTCTTGTTTCCAATCGATGCTGATTTTTTACTAACGTTACCTCATGTCCTCTAGTTCTGCTATCTTCTTGAGTGAGAAAACATATTTCTATCAATATTCTATATCTTATTATCTTCAATTCTACCTCATCTTAACCTATTGTCACTAGTGTTGTTACACCGCATTCTTTTAGACGTTCTTCGTTACTAAGGTCTTTCAGTTTTGGAATAATTTTAGTTGCTTTACATTGTATTCGTTCAAGCGTATCTATATATCCTTCTTACGATATGGTATATATATATATATATATATATATATATATATATATATATATATATATATATATATATATATATATATATTATATATATATGCATTCTGCATTCGTCAAGTTGATTGTCAAAACAACAGAGCTCTTGATAATGTTTCGAGTAGGACATGTGTCTTTCGTAATGCAGAGTAGTACCATATTTACTGTGTAATATAACATTATAAGAATCATCAAGTAGTCAGGCTGTAATAACAAGATTGAACAAGATTGACATCTAAGTCAAACCAAAGATAGTGATTATGCATTTGACCTATCGACAGTACACATGTTTTTCATTTATTTGCAGTCCACCCTTGAAGGGTCTCCCAATTCTATTATTTTATAAACTTCAAATAAACTGTCCACACACTATATATTTATACATAAACGAACCGGATTTGTGAAAGTCTAAATCAGTTGACGATGAAGGTATGATATATATGTGTAAATTATGTTTTGTAAATTATGTTTATTATTGAGACTGGAGATGCTGATGCCATATTTGATGCAATTGGTTGGTGTAACACATTATTCTCTCCGATGACCAGTGAACGGCTATTCGAGAGAGACTTTAGTTACGGATACACGCCATCGTGTATGGATATCTGACTACACAATGAAGGCTTGTTGTGATGAACAGAATGGAACACATAGTTAATACGAAACATCCTGGTATGGCTCCGTTATATATGTGAAACACGATAATTTGCCATTTTAGATCCAAACGTTGATTAGCAGCAACGGAAACAAGGCTTATCATGCACATATAAAGAGTTGAAGAACACATCACAGTAGTTGGTGATAACATCACATTAGTTGAAGAACACATCACAGTAGTGATGAACACATCACATAAGTTGACGAAAACATCACAGTATTTGATGAATACATCACAGAAGTTGAAGACTACATCACAGCCATTGATGAATACGTCACAGTAGTTCATGAATGCATTACAGCGTAGTTTAACACTTAATATTGGAAGTTATGAGATACAGAGAACTCGAAAGGTAAACACAGTGACTAGTTTAGGCATCAGAGCTAGAAGTAACAAATAGTTAAGTCACCAGAAAGAGGGAAAACGACAACTAGCTGTTGATATTTATCAAGGATACAGTTAAACGAAGCACACTGGATGACAATGTCACCATATACAACATTTGGATGTCCGGGTCTACAAAAGTATGATATTCAAAGTATAATCGTGTTGAGACAAGTGGACTAACACATGTATACCAACTCTTCAATGGTACATGGTCTTTGTAGGTCGTCATAAGATCATGTCCGACTAGCCCCGAATATTCCCAGATGTGAGACACGTTTCCTTGCATTCTTCCCGATTATCGGGCCAACGACCCGTCGGGCACGTCACATTTAGACAGGAGTAGAAAAAGAGAGCGCACAGTTTCTTGCACTTCTCAATGACCGATTTCTTTCCGACGACTGGAGGCGATATAGAGACCAGGGCCAGTGCGGCGATCCAGAACAATCTGCAACGTCGGACACATAGCATAGTTTACGAATAGAAACATGTCACTAGTGACACCTCGATTGTACGACTTCATTTATGACCTGGCTTTTCTAGAATCTAACAATTTACCATCTACATGACGCAGGCCTTTTAAGGTATATGTCAATTTTATAGAACTGCACATACCACTTATCGGTAGCGCTGGTAAACTTGCAAGCCCTCGCTCATTCGGAGAAATTATCAACTTTTAGAACACAATCTGAGTAAACCACTGGTGTGATATTCTTGATTTGAATTGCTCGTGATTATATTGTTTTACCTCGTTTAGGTGCATAGTCCCAAAACCATAACTTTTGTTTCGCTTTAAGATATATCTATATTTTGTTTTGTACAAATTCATTCTTCAATCACGTGATCATTGATTCTATTAATGTATCGTCCTCTGTAAAAATTAAGACTTTCCTATATCCAAACTACATTGTTCTTTTTTCTAACGCTAAACGTCCTCTCGTTCTCCGGCCATCTTTTTATGTAAAAAATAAAATACACCAATAGTTTCATTACCTCCACTTAACTACTCGATTCTAGTGCTGTTAAACTATATTGGTTTATACATTTTTCCTAACAAAGGTATCACACTTCTGGAATAAGCTTAGCTAGCTCTAATCACTAATCTTTCTAGTGAGTGTACATATATATATATATATATATATATATATATATATATATATATATATATATATATATATATATATATATATATATATATATATATATATATATATATATCCTTCTTGTGATATGGTCTCTAAACTTGCATGCAATATTCTCAATGAGGCTTAATTATTGATTTATAATCTCCTACTCAACCCAATTACTTGATTACCCAAACGAAAGTTTATATTTGATATCATTATAGGTCGCTCGGTCTTTGACTGTATTCTTCCTTTCATTCGGCATGGAATAGATCATTTGTAGATAGTATTGCAATAGTCCTTGCTGCCTTCTTGTTTTCGTTTGCCTCAATTCCTATGAATGCGACGGTCATCACTATGAATCAAATGTAAATCCACCGAACCTGGATTTCGAGCACTTCAATCAGATACAGGAATAGAAGTAGAAATCACAACATTGTTTGCATTCCTCTAGGACCGATATCTTCCCGATGGCTGGAGGCGACGTTGCGACCACGGCCAGCGCGACGATCCACAAAACAATCTGCAAAGTAGGACAGTTTCCTGGACATGCGGTGGTACAACACACGATTTACACAATGTTAGCCTGTCACTAATGACACCTCGACTACAGGACGTCCTCGGTTGTACACTCCTCTTTATCTATGACAAGTTGTACCAGTTATTGCCGCATCATGAAACCATGCAGTACACATTATGTTCTACGTTCAAGTCTTTATAAGAGCACCACCATCAACATCATCGCCTTCATCATCATCATCATAATCATCGTCGTCATCATCATCACCATCATCGTCGACAACAAGACTAACCAAATCTAACTGCACACAGTAACAGTGTCATTTACAAACGTCACAATGAATGCATCTAATGTAGCAGCTTAATAGACATACCACTGTCCAACCACGTTTTCTAAACCAGCCGTTAGGGTAAATAGTAAAACAATCAGATGCACGCCGCACACACAAAGTCACTATTTACCAATGCTTAAAGTTAACTATATTAAACCCCAAACAATAATTTCACAGTCGTAGTTAGTCGTAAAATAATGCGTTGTGCTTAAGTTTCATGCGTGGCACAACCAATACTTCAATTATCATCATACGAAGTATTAATTGTGTAATAATTTACTAAAGTGTCTTAACAATATTTGACAATATCTAACAAGATTATCACCAAAACAATAAGTCCATGTGGGAATTAGACAAGGAAGTAACTGACGTATCTAGAATCTAACACTTTACCATCTATACGAGGCAGGCCTTTTTAATGTGTGTGTCTATTTGGTTTCAAAGCATGTGTTATTAGTTGGATTTGCTTAGAACAATCTGGGTCGACCCAGATGCACACATTATCGTGAAGTTGTTAAGAAGGTTAACATTAAATAGTTAACATTATTTATCCTACCAATATGAATACCTCAATCTAAGTTCACATAACCAATAATAAAATAAAATCATCGATCAACTTCTACAATCAGCGTTGTTCGGCCTTTTACATATCTGTTCGGCCCATTGCATATCTGTTCGGCACATGACACAATTCTCTGTGGCGTCAGTTGCAGTTTCCGCCATCACTGACAACTAGGGTAGGTTCGGACAAGATTCCCCTGAAGGGGAAATCTTATGCTGGAAAGAATCCTTTCGATAAATATCGTCTATGTGCAAATTAATGATCTAATTCATTGTCTTAGGTACATTACGTGTGTAGAAATTTTTGAAGTACATAGTCTCTGAACACATTTTTTAGCCAAACATAACAACAATTGTGTTTATTGAGGTTCCAATAGTGAGGTAAGCAACACACTACTTTATAACATAGAAACACCAATACGTACCATTGTCGTGAAGTCGGTTTGTCGTTTGACTTCCGTAGAATCATCCTAGTCGCCGCCAGCAAAGCTTGCGTAAACGTTGTGGGTTGCTTTGTAAACACGTGCAATGACATAGGTGAAGTGTCGTTTACTGAATTTGGAGATAAAAATTACGCAAGCCAACGAGTAATCAAGTAACCAGTGACGACGCATAATACTAGCCATACAGTGCAATACTGTTGTTGTGGATCTTAAAACGGATCAGTCGTGCAATGTACGCTGGTATTCAACAAAACAAAACTCAGCCTCGGCAATAGGGAACGTATATCTCATGACCTAGTTTTAGCTCTGGACTCCACAGACGACCTCGCCTGTTTTGATGCCTCTATAAAGAATATTATTATATTTTGTTTTTTGGTGTACTCACAGAACTGACACCAAACGGTGTATAATTTTTTTCTGGTTTCAGACCGATGAATAAATGTTAAAGTTGTGTGAGAAGCTTTATATATAACAATGTTCACCGTAATCGTTCGAGATTTATGTACAACTGGATACCATGTATTATCGCTCGCGCACTGCCGGCATATCTAAATCTATATGCATAACAAATATGTTTACTTTACTCAAAACAGTCCGTTTAGGGACGGGGGCTGTGTGGGTTGGTGTGCATTTAGATTCCTTGTTAGGCATACATATTTAAGGACATGGGCTGTGTGAGTTGATGTGCATTTAGATACCTTGTTAGGCATACATATTTAGGGACATGGGCTGTGTGAGTTGATGCGCATCTACATACCATGTTAGGCATACGTATTTAGGGACATTGGCTGTGTGAGTTGATGTGCATTTAGATACCTTGTTAGTCACACATATTTTAAGATATTTTGACTGAGTCCACACGTCTAAATGAGCTGTTTGAGCGATAATTGTTAGAATGTTTTTAATATCTGAAGCGAAATCCGATATTTAAATAATTATATCAGCAGGGACAATGAATTGAGAAATTACATTTCTGACTCTTCAAGGTTGTCCGACACAGTTCCTTCTGATTAACAAACACTGTAACTAGAATAAGCATTGTCTATTTATAAGTTATTATAAGTTATTTTAACTCCAAAACTAAAATTACCTCACGAGACTTACATTCTCCATTGGCCAAGCAAGGCATATTTGCGTCGATAATTGCGGAAAACGACACCTGGGGCGTGTCGATTTCACACCAGGCTACACCACTAGTGAGCGCGCGCATGAAGTTCCAGAAAATAACGCTACGACCGCGGCGGTGCGTACGCATTAGACTTATCAAGAGTCCCACAATGTTTCATCTATGTACACATAGACCCGTCCATCTGATATATCTATCAACTTTGTTTTAAACACATTCACGCTGCTAGCATTAACACAATCTGTAGATAATATGTTCCATTAATTTATTGTCCTTTGTGAGAATGAGTTGTTTCTGTTCCATTCAACATGGATCTTTCATTAATGTTCACGTGTAATCTAGTCTTACTATTTTTCTAAAGTGAGAAAACAATGTTTATGTCAATAGTTTCATAACCATTCAATAACTTCAAACAACAACAACAACAATACGTGATACAATAGTACAAATATAATAACTGCTGCTACAAAACGGAGCTAAAGTACAAATATGATTATTTATACGCAACATTACGGTGCAAAATAACAAATATAATAACTACTACTACAAGGCGATGCAAGAGACTACCATGATGCACCACGAAGTCTGTCGACTTCCGATAACCTCGCAGCCGCAGTTTGCCCGGGTCAATTACAAACAGTCATCAACAACCCTGAGTTACACTTCAAGTCTTGATAAGGTGTTCACACTTCTGGCTTGAGTACGGCGGTTGCAAAGTGGAACAAAATAACATATGCAGCATTGTTTGAAAGACTGACCGGCACATGTCGGCTGTAGCCAGCGTTAAATATCTCGCAACAGTCCCAGGTAAGTTTCATAAGGATTCAGAAGGCGCCATGAGGTGATGTTTTACGAGGTACGTTTCGTAGGGTTCGGAAGTAGCCACGAGCTGGTGTTTTTTTTTCAGAAATAGGGTTTCGAAAGAACATCAGATGCCATACGAATTAGCCAATGGTGCTCCGAAACACATTCCACGCACACGAGTACCGTCGCAAAATTACTCACACTTAATTTGCATGTTATGCATCCGGAAGTGAAACAGTAACCTACCCAACCATGACTCGAGGTGATGATTTGCGTCACTGTTCGCTGTTGAATTCCGGTAGCATAGCAACGCCAACTATAATAATGTTGAGACAAGTTGACTACCAGATGCATACCAATTCTTCAGTGATACAGGGTCTTTGTAGATTGCAATGAAGTCACCCCTGACTATTCCGAGATTCGAGACACTTTTCCATGCACGCTTCCCGCTCATCGAGACAGTGTTGCGGCACCCCGGTAGGCCAACGCCCGTTCGAGCACTTCACGCTGAGACAGGAATAGAAATAGAAATCGCACATTTTTTTGCAGTCTTCTAGGACCGATCTCGTTCCGGTGGCTAGAGGCGACATTGAGACCACGGCCAGCGCGACGATCCACAGAACAATCTGCAAAGTAGGACAGTTTCCTGGACATGCAGTGGTACAACACACAATTTACACAATGTTAGCCTGTCATTAATGACACCTCGATTACAAGACCACCTCGATTGTACACTCCTCTTTTTTAAGACCATTTGTTCCAGTTATTGCCGCAACATTATAAGAGAAGCACAATCAACATCATAGCCATCGTTATCGTCATCATCATCACCGTCATCATCATCATCATCATCGTCATCATCATCACCGTCATCATCGTCATCATCATCGTTATCATCATCACCGTCATCATCACCATCGTCATCATCGTCATCATCATCACCGTCATCATCATCATCGTCATCATCATCATCGTCATCATCATCATCGTCATCATCATCATCGTCGACAACAACAGTAACCAAATGTAACTGCACAAAGTAAAAGTGTAATTTACAAACGTCATAATGAATGCATCTAATGTAGCAGCTTAATAGACATACCACTGTCCAACCACGTTTTCTAAACCAGCCGTTAAGGTAAATAGTAACACTATTATATTCGTGCTACACACACACAAAGGCACTAACTGTCAATGCTTAAAGTTAACTGTTTTAAACCCCAAACAATAATTTCACAGTCATAGTTAGAATTGTGGGTTGTGCTTAAGTGTCGTTCGTGGCACAACCAATATTTCAATCATCATCGAAGAAAGTAGCAATTATGTAATAATTTACGAAAGTAGTTTAACAATATTTGACAATATCTAACAAGATTATTACCAAAGCAATAAGTCCAGGCGGCAACTAGGCAAGGAAGTAACTGGCTTATCTAGAATCTAACACTTTACCATCTATACGAGGCCGGCCTTTTTAAGGTTTGTGTCTATTTGGTTTCAAAGCAAGTGTTATTAATTGGATTTGCTGAGAACAATCTGGGTCGATTCAGTTGCTAAGAAGGTGAACATTAAACAGTTAACCTTATTTACCCTACCAATCTGGATAACTCCAATTAAGTTCACATAACCAATTGATAAAATCATCGATCAACTTCTATAGTCAGTGTTGTTCGGCCCATTATATATATGTTCGGCCCATGACATATATGTTCGGCCCATGACATATCTGTTCGGCCCATTACATATATGTTTGGCACATGACATATCTTTTCTGCCCATGACATATCTTTTCTGCCCATGACATATCTGTTCGGCCCATTACATATATGTTTGGCACATGATATATCTGTTCGGCCAATGACATATCTGTTCGGCCCATGACATGTCTGTTCGGCCCATGACATATCTGTTCGGCCCATAATATATCTGTTCGGCCCATGATATATATGTTCGGCCCATGACATACATATCTGTTCAGCTCATGACATATCTGTTCGGTCCATGATATATCTGTTCGGCCCATGATATATATGTTCGGCCCATGACATATCTGTTCGGCCGATGACATATCTGTTCAGCATATGACATATATGTTCGGCACATAACACAGCTTTCTGCGATTGCCGTTGCTGCATCCATCGTATCTAACAATTAGGAAATCGGGACAGCAACATTTCGATAAATATCGTCTATGTGCTCATGAATGATCTAGATCTTATCTTAAGTACATTCCGAGTGTAGAAATGGTTGAAGTACCTAGTCTCTGAACAAATGTGTAGCCATTTTTGTATAGGTTCCAATAGTGAGGTAAACCACACACTACTTTATAATATAGAAACACCAATACGTACCATTGTCGTGAGGTCGGTTTGTCGTGTGTCACCCGTGGAATCCTAGTCGCCACCAGTTATGCTTTCGTAAACATTGTTGATTGTTTTGTAAACACGCGCAAGGACATTTTTAAGAAGAGGCGGAGTGGTACAACAAGTGTTGTTTGCTGGATTTGAGATAGCAATTTGCGTCGACACAGATACATTCAATAGTTCACATAATTTAGCCTAGTAATCTGCACAACTCAAACTAAAAACATTTAACCCTTTTACACAGTTGGCCCATAACACAGTTGTTTGGACCATAACTTTATTTGTCCGGGCCAAGACATATTTGTTCAGCCCACAACTTATCTGTCCAGCTATGCTGTATTTGTCCTACCAAGAAACATATATGTCAGCACTTCACATATTTATTCCCCCATGACGTCAACCTAATTCCCCTAGCTAGCACGGCACCCTTTCGTTTCTCAGCACTGGCATAATTACATTGTACAATATGCATTCAACATTTTTGTTTAATGTACTGGTACCATGTGGTATAACGTGGCCTCCGGGATTAGATTGTTGCCAAATCGTCGCGTGAAAATGACATTTATTTTTTCGGCCCATAGCATATTGTTCAGTCCACAACAAATTTGTTCAGCCCACGAAATATTTGTTCAGTCCATGACTTATCTGTCCAGCCATGACGTATTTGTCCTACAAATTAACATATATGTCAGCACTTCGTATATTTGATCGGCCCATAATACATCTGTCCGGTTCACGCCGTACTTGTCCAACCATAACACATATGTTCAGTCAATGACATATAGAAGAAAGGAACGCCACTATTTCCCACATCGGAAATATTCTAGCGGGCATTTGACACAGTAGTAGAAGGCATAATTATATTGTACAATGTTCATTCGGTGTCTTTGTTTAATGTATTGGTATCACGTGACCTCCGGGCTTAGATTGTAACCACGTGGTCGCGTGAGAAAGACATTTATTACAAACATCCTTGTTTGTCCGTACATCAAGTCCGAACATCTTAAGAGACTCCGATTAGACAAAGGGATAAAAACCAAATAAGCAAGCAAGTACGCAAGCCAGCAAGCAGATTTAATAAGATATAGCAAGTTTGCCAACCATCTCGAAAAAAGTAGTTTTCACTATGCAGTGCAGTCAAGACTTAACAAGATTTAACAAGATTGCCATCCAAATCAAAGTCCCAGATGGCAGGTGGAGAAGGAAGCCATTGGCTTATCGAGAGTCCAGTGTTTTACATCTATGTGTGACCCACCCTCCTGAGATGTTTTTAAATATATTAAACATTAGAAGACACAGTTAGAAGCGACACTATGCGGACTTGAGAAGCAATTGTTGCGTGTTTTGATCGGTAAGAGTAACATTTTATAACATTACATACCATTTGTTATGTAATGATGTAATTTTATAACGTTATATGCTCTTTTTGATGTAATTAACCATTGAAATAAATCCATGTAACCGTAACACTGTCGACGTAAATTATATGCCGTCATAACGTAGGCCAGTTAGATAAACGATTACCTTGGTCAACACATAGATTTAACAAGATTGCCATCCAAGGCAAAGG
The DNA here is from genome assembly GCA_033239005.1 of Lamellibrachia satsuma. NCBI lineage: Eukaryota > Metazoa > Annelida > Polychaeta > Sabellida > Siboglinidae > Lamellibrachia > Lamellibrachia satsuma. The sequence goes on from BSQZ01000003.1 coordinate 18,264,768, forward strand.
CCCAGATGGCAAGTGGACAAGGCAGCCAATGGCTTATCAAGAGTCCAACAGTTTTAACCTATGTGTAATCTGCCCTCCTGAGATATGTGTCAACCTTGTTTTTAAACATATTCACGCTACTAGCAGTTACCAGTCTGTATATAATTTGTTACATTCATTTATTGTCCTTTGTGAGAAAGAGTATTTTCTTATATCCAACCTATGCTGATTCTTTACTAACGTTACCTCATGTCCTCTAGTTCTGCTATCTTCTTGAGTGAGAAAAAAATATTTCTATCAATATTCTATATCTTATTATTTTAAATTCTACCTGCTCTTAACCTACTTGTCACTAGTGTTGTTACACCACATTCTTTTAGACGTTCTTCGTTACTAAGGTCTTTAAGTTCTGGAATAATTTTAATTGCTTTACATTGTATTCGTTCAAGCGTATCTATATCCTTCTTACGATATGGTCTCCAAGCTTGTATACATTACTCTAAATGAGGCCTAACTATTGTTCTATACAGAGGTATCACTAGTTTTTTCTTTGTATTTTATATTGATCTTAATCAACCCAAGAATGTGATTACCCTTTGAAGCTTCAATACAACATTGTTCTGAAACTTGCCGCCACCCAGGGGCAAAGTGTACCCATTGCAATATGTCCACTTTGCCGCCACCCAGGGGCAAAGTGTACCCATTGCAATATGTCCACTTTGCCTCCACCCAGGGGCAAAGTGTACCCATTGCAATATGTCCACTTTGCCGCCACCCAGGGGCAAAGTGTACCCATTGCAATATGTCCACTTTGCCGCCACCCAGGGGCAAAGTGTACCCATTGCAATATGTCCACTTTGCCACCACCCAGGGGCAAAGTGTACCCATTGCAATATGTCCACTTTGCCGCCACCCAGGGGCAAAGTGTACCCATTGCAATATGTCCACTTTGCCGCCACCCAGGGGCAAAGTGTACCCATTGCAATATGTCCACTTTGCGCCACCCAGGGGCAAAGTGTACCCATTGCAATATGTCCACTTTGCCGCCACCCAGGGGCAAAGTGTACCCATTGCAATATGTCCACATTGCCGCCACCCAGGGGCAAAGTGTACCCATTGCAATATGTCCACTTTGCCGCCACCCAGGGGCAAAGTGTACCCATTGCAATATGTCCATCCACTTACCCGGTCTCCTAGTTTCTCTCACTCAGCACCACTTCTTAAATCATTGCATTGGCTCTATCTCCTATATCAAGTTATTAATGTACAACATTAGAAGTGTTTTATATTATTATATTATTGTTTCTGTTAATGTATTTTATATATCCTTTGTTAAATTACAATAGTTTATGCGCTTTTCTTTGCGCATGTATCTCTCTCTCTCTCTCTCTCTCCCTCTCTCTCTCTCTCCTCTCTCTCTCTCTCTCTCTCTCACTTAATTAGCTTGCCTACGTATTAGTTTAGTATATATATATATATATATATGTCCTTTTTATTATGTGGCCCCCAAGCTTGTATTCAATGCTCTGATTGTTGGTTCATAATTCCCTACTCAGCCCAAGTATTTGATTACCCAAACGAAAGTTGATCTTTGATGTCATTATAGGCCGCTCGGTCTTTGACTGCATTCTTTCTTTCATTCGGCTTGGAATAGGTAATTTGTAGGTTGTCATTGCGATAGTCCTTGCTGTCTTCATGTTTCCGTTTGCCTCAATTAAAGCTATTCTTGAATGCGACGATCATCACTGTGAATCACATGTAAGTCCACCAAACCTGGATATTGATCAGTATAATTTCTTCCAAGGTATTTGAGGTTTTCGACCTTGCTTATATGGATTTTATCTTTTGAGACTGGAGATGAATACATCACAGTAGTTGATGAAAACATCACAGTAGTTGATGAATACATCACAGAAGTTGAAGACTACATCACAGCTATTGATGAATACGTCACAATAGTTCATGAATACATCACAGTATAGTATAACACTTAATATTGGAAGTTATGAGATACAGAGAACTCGAAAGGTAAACACAGTAATTAGTTTAGGCATCAAAGCTAGAAGAAACAAATAACTAAGTCGCGAAAAAGACGGAAAATGACAGCTAGCTGTTGATATTTATCAAGGATACAGTTAAACGAAGCACATTGGTTGCCAATGTCACCATGTACAACATTTTGATGTCCGGGTCTACAAAAGCATGATATTCAAAGTATCATCATGTTGAGACAAGTTGACTAACAGATGCATACCAACTCTTCAATGGTACATGGTCTTTGTAGGTCGTCATAAAGTCATGTCCGATTAGCCTCGACTGTTCCCAGATGTGAGACACGTTTCCATGCATTCTTCCCGATTATCGAGACAGTGTTGCGGCACCGCGCGGGGCCAACGACCCGTCGGGCACGTCACATTTAGACAGGAGTAGAAAAAGAAAGCGCACAGTTTCTTGCATTTCTCAATGACCGATTTCTTTCCGACGGCTGGAGGCGACGTATATATCAGGGCCAGTGCGGCGATCCACAGAACAATCTGCAACGTCGAACACATAGCATAGTTTACGGCTGTATTCTTCCTTTCATTTGGCATGGAATAGGTCATTTGTAGGTTGTCATTGCGATAGTCCTTGCTGCCTTTATGTTTCCGTTTGCCTCAATTAAAACTATTCTTGAATGCGACGATCATTATTGTGAGTCAAATATATATCCACAAGCCTCGATATTCATCAGTACAATTTCTTCCAAAGTATTTGGGTTTTCGACCTTGCTTAGTTGGAATACATCTATTGAGATTGGAGATGCTGATGCCGAATTTGATGCAATTGGTTGGTGTAAGGCATTATTCACTCCGGTGACTAGTGACCGGCTATTCGCGATAGACTTTGGTATCGCATACACGCCATCGTGTATGGATGTCTGGCTATACGGTGAAGGAACCTTGTGTTGAACAGAAAGGAAAATATAGTTAATATAGAACATCCTGACATGGCTCCGTTAGATACGTGAAACACGACTATTTGCCATTCCGTATTCAAAGGTCGATTACCAGCAACGGAAACAAAGCTTATCAAACGAATATAAAAAGTTGAAGAACACATCACAGTAGTTGAAGAAAACATCACAGTTGTTGATGAAAGAATCACAGTAATTGATGAATACATTAGTTGATGAACAAATCACGTAAGTTGAAGTGTACGCCACAGTTATTGATAAAAACGTCAACGTAGTTGATGAATACACCACAGCATAGTAAAGCAAATTCAGTCTTGGAAAATAATAAGAAATAAAGTGACACTTGATATTGGAAGTTATGGGAAACAGTGAAATCGAAAGGTAAACACAATAATTATTTTACGCATCAAAGCCAGAAGAAACAAATAACTAAGTCGCCTGAAAGACGGAAAAAAGAAGCAAGCTGTTGACATTTTTCAAGGATACAGTTAAACGAAGCACATTGTTTGCCCCATGTCATCAGATAAAAAATCTGGATGTCCAAGTATATAAAAGTGTGATATTCAGACTAATGGTGTTGAAACAAGTTGACAAGACTACCAGATGCACGATAAACAGGGGATGGTCCAAGGTCTTTGCAGATCGTCATGAAATCTTTTCCGACCAGCCCGCGGCTGTTCCCAGATTTGAGACACTTTGCCATGCACTCTTCCCTCTTATCGAGACAGCATTGGGGCACGGCGCGGGGCCAACGAACCGTCGGGCACTTCAAATTTAGACAGGAATAGAAGAAAAAATCGCACCGAATCTTGCATTTCTCTGTGACCGATTTCTTTCCGACGGCTGGAGGCGACATATAGACCATGGCCAGTGCGGCGATCCACAGAACAATCAGCAACGTCGGACAGATAACATAGTTTACGTTATAGAAACCTGTCACTAGTGACACATCGATTGTACGATTTATGACCACGTGCTCCAGGTACTGCCGTATCACGATACTCTATGCACATATCACACCACTATCATCATCATAACTATCACCATCATCATCGTCATCATCATTATCACCATAGCCGCCACCACCATCACCGTCATCATTATTATTATTATCATCATCATCATCATCACCACCACGCAATTTGATATAACTGTAGTTTAACAACAAAACATACGCTGCATACTAATAATTATCATAACCCTACTTCACCGTCATCATATTTATTACTATCATCATCAGTATTATCATTATAGCTATCATCACCACCAATTAAATTCCAATTTATTGTAACACTTTTAAAATTTACAAATACAAAACAAAAGCATGTCTATCAACGAAAAGATAATATTGGGGAAGAACATTGTATGATGTTACACTCCTAACTACTTTAACATCATCATCGTCGTGATGATCATCTTCTTCGTCATCATCATAATCATCAACAACAACAACAGTACCAGCAGCAGATTCAAGGACAAGCATTCCATGGTAATAAATCTACATTCTGTCAACATTTTGGTACACACAAACACACACACACACACACACATACACACACACACACACACACACACACACACACACACACACACACACACAAAAGCCGTTAAGACAAATAATAACAAACTTAAATGCACGCCGCGCGCATAAAGTTAATGTAATGTGAACTATATTAAACTCCAAATAAGAATGTCAGAAAGTCGTAGTTAGTCGTAGAATACGTTATACGGCGTTTCGTGCGTGGCACAAACAATAATTCAATCATCAGCAAATAAAGTATCAATTGTGCAATAATTTAATAAAATTGAAGGTATATGTCAATTTGGTTTCAAAACAAGTGTTATTGGTTGGTTTTCAGAGAACAACCTGCGTCAGCCCCGATGCAAACATAATTGTGAAGTCTTAAGAATATAAACGTCAAATAGTTAATCTTATTTAACCTAGAGTCTGGATAACTCAAACTAAAACCAATTAATACAGTCATTGAACAACTTCTACATTCAGTGTTGTTCGGCCCATGACACATCTGTTCGGCCCTTGACACATCTGTTCGGCCCATGACACATCTGTTCGACCCATGACATATATGTCGGCCCATGACACATCTGTTCGACCCATAACACACTTGTCTGCAGCAACCGTTGCAGTATCCGTCATCATTGACAACTAGGGTGGGGTTTGGCAAGGTGCCCCCCTCAAGGGGAAATCATATGCGGGAAAGAATCCTATCAGTAAATATCGTCTATGTGCTATGAATGATCTTGTTCATTACCGTGAGTACATTCCGTGTGTTGAAATTGTTGACGTACATTTTTTGCGGAGATTCCTATAGTGTGGTAAGAACCCCCCCCATGGGGCAACAAGTCCTTCCCTCTGGGCTGTGGCAATATTATAATTTCATTACTTGAATACTGTTTTCAAATATCGCCCACAATTGATACATCTATACCATTACAATAATCGTATTAGCTTATTATATTCATTTATTTCGTTTGTCTCAGTTCAGTTTTTCTGGCTATTGTACATAGTCCCACTTTGACAAGGACGATTTTAACAAGATTTAACTAGATTGCCATCCCAAACAACAAGTTCCAGATGACAAGTGGACAAGGAAGCCATTAGCTTATCGAGAGTCCAACAATTCGATCATCTATGTGTAGCCCGCCCTTATCATATATCTGTCAATTCAATTTTTAAACATATTCACACTACTAGCATTAGCACAATGGTTTGGCAGTTTGTTCCATTCATTTATCACCCTTTGTGAGAAAGAGAACTTTCTCATGTCCAACCTGCACTGTTCCTTAACTAATGCTGCTTTGTGTCCTCTGGTTCTACTGCCTTCTTTAAGTTTGAAGAACATATTCCTATCAACATCCTCATAACCGTTCACTATTTTAAACAATTATATTTCGTCTCCTCTTAGTCGCCTTGTCTTTAGTGTTGTCAAACCACATTGTAATAAGCGATTTTTGTAACTAAGATCTCTCAATTCAGGAATCATTTTAGTTGCTCTTCGTTTTATTCTTTCTAGCTTGTCGATGTCCTTTTTACGATATAGACTCCATGGTTGAATACAATATTCCAAATGTGGTCTAACTATTGCTTTGTACAGGGGTACAATTAGATGTTTCTCCTTATACATGATAGTTCTCCTAATTAGCCCTAGAATTTGATTTCCTTTCCTACAGCATCCCCCATTTTATATTCTTCGTCTATGTTTCCATGTGTATAAATTTACACTTCCCAAAATTTAATAATATTTGCCATTTTTCTGACCATTAACTAATTTATCTAGATCATCCTGTCAACTTTATTTATTTGTATCATTAGTAACCTTTCTGAATACTTTTGTGTAATCTGCAAATTTGAGTACTTTGCTAGATATGTCATCTTCCAAATCATTTATATATATTAAAAACAGTATAGGGCCAAATACTGATCCCTGTGGTACCCCACTCAAAACAGATTTCCAATTTGAAATCTCACCATCTACTATTACTCTCTGTTTTCTGTGTGTAAGCCACTTTTCTATCCAGTTGATTACATCATTACCTATGCCATGGGCTTTTAGTTTAAGTAACAATATTTGATGTGGCACTTTATCGAAAGCTTTCTGAAAATCTAAGTAGACAACATCCACTGGTGACCCGTCGTCTACCCACTTTGTAATTTCTTCCAAAAAACATAAGAGAATGGTTAGACATGACGTTGCTTTTAGGAACCCATGTTGAGATGTATTTATTAATTTATGCTTTGCAAGGAATTCCACCATGTGGTCTCTAAATAATGTTTCGAGTAATTTACATACAACTGATGTTAAACTCACTGGTCTGTAATTTTCTGTTTTTTCCTAGATCCTTTCTTAAATAGCGGTGTAATGTTTGCTTCTTTCCATTCTACAGGAACTTATTCTAGTGACAAGTTAAACACTTTTGCAAATGGTGTACTAATTTGCTCAACAATTTCCTTAAGCAGTTTTGGTGGTATCCCATCAACTCCAGGTGATTTATTATCTTTCATCTTCTGAATTTTTTTTCTATCATTTCAGGAGTTACAAATAACTGCCCCAAATGTTCTCATTTATTGCCCTCAAATTTTGTAAATGGAAGTGGAAGTGAGCTGATATCTTCTGTGGTAAAAACTGAGCTAAAATACTCATTCAGGACCTCTTTTTTTCAAAGGTTCTTTTAGATTTTCTAATTTCAGTTATAGCTAGGTTAAGTGCCTCTTTGTAGTTTGTGTAGTATTCTACATTTCCAGTGTGTATATATACCCTCCATAGCATCTGTTTGTGAGCAATTTTTCTAATAGTATTTTTTGACAGGTGTTTCTTCCTGGACCTTTCCCCTTGTTTTCTTAATGGAATAAATTTCTCAATAATGCCATCAATCTCATATTTTAAACATGTCCAGCATTCTGTTGCTGTCTTGTTCTTCAGCAACTTATTCCAATCTATATTTGCTAGATATGTTCTCATATCTTTATATTTACCTTTGTTGAAGTTCCTCCTCCATTGTTTTTTGTATGCATTCCCTGTTTTACTTTTATATTAAAATGGATTTGGTTATGGTCACTCGAACCCAAAGGTTCGTGCACTTTAACATTTTCAACTAATTCATTTTGAGAAGACAAAATTAAATCTAACACATTCCCACCTCTGGTTGGTTCCAAGACATGTTGAGTAAAGAAACAATCCTGCGTTAGAAGTAGAAACTGATGGTCGTCACCTCCAGCTCTCTCTAATGATTCCCATTGTATATGGCCATGGTTAAAATAACCCATTATGAAACATTCCACCTTGCTCACCTCCCTTATCGCCTTATGTAATCTTCCTCTTGTCCTATGTTAGGATTACGATAAACTACTCCTATAGTTAATGTTGAGTTCCTGGTAACTATGTTACACCAAATTGCTTCCTCACAATCTGCTTCACTGTTCAATGTTATTTCATATGCTTGGATAGATTATTTAATATAAAATTACTCCACCTCCCCTTCTTTCTCGTATATCCTTCCTAAACATTACATAGCCTGTAAGTGCTAACTCAGCATCTACTATATCTTCATTTCCCCATGATTCTGTGACGCCTATCACATGACGATCAATATCTGCTACCATAATGTCTAACTCACTTTTTTATTTACTATGCTCCGGATTTTAAGCATACATATTTAAGTTCATTGTCTGAAATTATTGGTGAACATTTCTTTGGATGTGTATTTGTACTAGTACTCCTTTGAGTTTTCTCTGTCAGTTCCCCCTGCGCATCTAGTTAAAATAATTTATGGTACCTGTGCCCTCGTCGACAACTCTGACAAACTCACACCCAAGACCTGCAGCACCCTTCCCTCTCAGATGAAGTCCATCTCTCGTGAAAAAGTAATCTCTTCCCACAAATTTAACCACATGTCTACGAAGCCTACTCCCTCCTCCATACATACCTTCTGTACTTGTGTATTGATCGCCATCCTCCTACAGTTCCTATATTCCTCACCCCTGCCTCCCATTATTGGTAATATCCCCGACAATACAATCTATCCAACTCGTGCCTCTTTAAGTGTCTTGATCAACCTCCTGTACTTACCAACGATGGCTGATGTTCCCTCCTTCTCTACATTGTTCGTTCCCACATGCACGAGAACAGCACCTCCCGTGCCACCACCCATGACTTGTCCTTTCGCATTCGAAAGTTATATTGAAATCTCCAGCAATAATTTCTTCTGAATTTTTGCAACCAAGTTGTGATAATAATAATGAAAATTCTTCAATAAATTGTTTGTAATTAACGCTTAGGTCTCGAGGTGGTCTGTATATGTTATCGACTATTGCAGGTTTTATGAGACCACCCTCAGTGATTTCAATTAAATGTCCTTCGAAATTTTTATTTTTCATGTTATGATACTTTATAAGCATACGTAGTATGATCATACAAAATCTAGCCTCAATTTGTACTACTATTTTTACCCAAGTATAGTCTTCTAGTTGGATGTGAGATAGATCATCTTGTTCTGTTAGTCACTTTCTTGAATACATATAATGTTAAAATCATGGTTAAGAAGGTGCAATTCTTGTACAAAAGCTGCAAGGTAATTGAATTTAGCGTTAATTATTTGGATCTTAGTATTAAGTGTGCAAAAACTATTAATTTTAGTATTTACCAATAACTCAACACTATCGGTATCATAATATAATGAAGTTTAAATTTTTGGCAAGCAAGCGCTTTCGTTGGCGTAATTCTTGTGTAAAGGCTGCTAGGTCATTGCATTTAGCGTTAATTAATTGGATGTTAATACTAAGTATGCGAAAACTATTAATTTTAGTATTTACCAATGACTTATACTTATCGGTATCATAATATGATGACGTTTTAATTATTGAAAAGCTATCGCTTTTATGGGTTTCCTAATTTGTAGAATGCAGAATGTTGCTTAAGCAGTTTTTATGGACTCTCCTCCGCGGTACTCTGAAAATAAATCATCTGAATCTGTCATCCAGTTTATAAATAATTATTATGTATTTGCATATAACATTGTTCCAAGAATTTGGCTGATATTGTCTGATACCATGTAGTATAGTTGAACATTCAATGTATAGGTAAAATATATTAGCATTAGTGTTTGAGAAATTGACATGATAAACTGCAGCATGAATAGGTAAACATGCCCTGCGTAAATATAAAAATAATACTAACAGCAGTAAACGAAACGTCACTATATGTGGTTTTGATGAGAATACATCGAGGAAGTCACTTATACAGTTTATGTAATTTTCAGTAATTTTAATTGCACTAGGTTCTACTAGTAAAATATAATACAAAAAGGAAAAGAGGAGAGAGAGAAAAAAAGCGTGTTTGAAGTTGATCTCGTAACTTTGAATAGTCGTAGAAAACATGCCTAGCGTTGCGAACTATTGTACGTAACTATGAATTCCTATTGTTTCGAGTTACGTAATCTACATCAAACGTCCACGTGGTTTCCTTCGTAACGTCCGCATTCCCGATGAATTTCGAAATGTTGGAAGGTATGTTGATAAAAGAACCATCCCCATGGGAATCTGGAGACGTTTACAAACCTTCAGCCACATTCATGCAACACTTACGGAGATATGAGGGAAAAGACAAACACGCACAGTCACAAGCTACTTTATAGTATAGAAAACACCAATACGAACCATTGTCGTGAAGTCAGTTTGTCGTGTGTCACCCGTTGAATCCTCTTGGTCGCCGCCAGCTATGCATGCATAAACGTAGTTGATTGTTTTGTAAACAAGTGTAAGGACATAGGTGACCTTTAAGAAGAGGTAGAGTGGTATAAACAAGTGTTGTTGGCTGGATTTGAGATAACAATTTGCGTCGACACAGATACATTAAATAGTTCACTTAATTTAGCCTAGTAGTCTGGATACATCAAACTAAGCTCACTTTTATATGTTTATCCCGTAACATATTTGTTATTTGTTATTTTGTTGTTATGTTATTTGTCCTGCTCATAGCATATGTTACATCCCGTAACATATATGTTACATCCCGTAACATATATGTTCAGCCCATATCATATTGTTCAGTCCACAACATATTTGTTCAGCCCACGAAACATTTGTTCAGGCCATGATTAACTGTCCAGCCATGACGTATTTGTCTTACCAATTAATGTATATGTCAACACTCAATATATTTGTTCGGCCCATAACATATTTGTCCGGTTCATATCGTACTTGTCCAACCATAACATATATGTTCAACCCGTGACATATAGAAGAAAGGAACGCCACTACATCTTACATCGGAAAACGTCTAGCGGACATGTGACACTTTCGTTTCCCAGTAGTGGAAGGCATAATTATATTGTACAATGCTCAGTCGGTGTTTTGGTTAATGTACTGGTATCACGTGACCTCCGGGCTTAGATTGTAACCACGTGGTCGCGTGAGAAAGACATTTATTACAAACATCCTTGTTTGTCCGTACATCAAGTCCGAACATCTTAAGAGACTCCGATTAGACAAAGGGATAAAAACCAAAAAAGCAAGCAAGTACGCAAGCCAGCAAGCAGATTTAATAGATTTAGCAAGTTTGCTATCCATCTCGAAAAAAGTAGTTTTCACTACGCAAAACAATCAAGACTTAACAAGATTGAATAAGATTGCCATCCAAGGCAAAGGCCCAGATGACAAGTGGAGAAGGAAGCCATTGACGTATCGAGAGTCCAGTATTTTTCATCTGTTTGTAACCCACCCTCCTGAGATGTTTTTTAATATATTCACGCCACTAGCAGTTACACAATCTGTATATAATTTGTTACATTAATTTATTATCCTCTGTTAGAAAGAGTACTTCCTGATATCCAACCTATACTGATCCTTTACTAACGTTACTTCATGTCCTCTAATTCTGTTATTTTTCTTGAGTGAGAAAAACATATTTCTATCAATATTTTCGTACCCATTCTATATCTTCTTCGTTACTCTCTCAGTTCTGAAATAATTTTAGTTGTTTTCCCCTGTATTCGTTCAAGCGTATCTATATCCTTCTTACGACATGGTATCCAAGCTTGTATACAGTATTCTAAAATAGGCCTAACTATTATTTTATACATAGATATCACTAGCGTTTTTCCTTGTATGTTATATTTATCCTAATCAACCCAAGAATGTGATTACCATTTGAAGCTGCAATACAACATTGCTCAGAAACTTTCATACCAACACTTTTGTTACTCCTAAATCCTTTTTACGGTAGTTCCTAGAACAGTATCTCCCATTTTATAGATTGCATCCATGTTATCGTGTCCTGTGTGTAGGCATTTACATTTTTAATGGTTTTAACATATCTTAACTTATCACAATTTATGTTGACTTATTTAGCATTTTCATTTGTTTTGGCTTATCTTAATTTATCTCAATTTATTTTGCATATTTTACTATATTAACGCCTTTGAGCATACTTTTATCTGAATACACCGCACGTTATAAAAACCTAGTTTATTTTATTTATCGATGCTAACCGTAGACAAGAGTTCGCTGTTCGCTTTCAGGAAACATGTCAACTCGTACATGATCGCTTCTGTTCATATTTAAATGTCGGATTGACCGATTATCCCATTCATATGCTAGCAATGAGACTTATGTTAATGGTATACAATATGTTTGTCTTTATCGCAACATAGTATCAACTATTATATATTATGACATCAACTATTATCTATCTTAACATCAAATATTATCTAGTTTAACATATTGACCGCCCAAATATGTTTTATTGAACTATAATTTGTACTTTAATAATTAATTAATTTAATAATAATAATAAATTTAATAATGTATATATATATATATATATATATATATACATATATACATATGTATACTATCTATATATATATATATATATATATATATATATATATATATATATGTATATATATATATATATACATATATACATATGTATACTATCTATATTTATGTACATATATATATATATATATATATATATATATATATATATATATATATATATATATATATACATATATACATACATATATATATATATATATATATATATATATACATATATATATATATATATATATATATATATATATATATATATATATATATATATATCTTAACATCAAATATTATCTAGTTTAACATATTGACCGCCCAAATATGTTTTATTGAACTATAATTTGTACTTTAATAATTAATTAATTTAATAATAATAATAAATTTAATAATGTATATATATATATACATACATATATATATATATATATATATATATATATATATATATATATATATATATATATATATATATGTATATATATATATATGTATATATATATACATATATACATATGTATATTATATATATTTATGTATATATATATATATATATATATATATATATATATATGTATATATATATATATATATATATATATATATATATATATATATATATATATATATATATATATATATATATATATATATATATATATATATATATATATATATATATATATATATATATATATATATATATATATATATATATATATATATATATATATATATATATATATATATATATATATATATATATATATATATATATATATATATATATATACATATATACATACATATATATATATATTTACTTTTTTATTCTATGCATCTATGATAACATCACAACTTGATTTACACAGATGCACAGAATACAAAATATTAAATAAAATAATATGTATATGTATATATATATATATATATATATATATATATATATATATATATATATATATATATATATATATATATATATATACATACATAAAATTATTTTATTCTATGCATCTGTGTAAATTAAGTCATGATTTGATCAATCTTGTGCTTTTGTGGGGTAATAAACACTTTATATAAGTCGAAATACTTCTAGTTTCTTCCCTATTTCATGTTTGTCTGTATTCAGTTGAAATGTGTAATATGTGTATATTTCACAATTGTGAAATGAACGCATTGATTCATACATTCGTGTAACATGCTGTAATGTCAAATTCGCTTACAAAGATTAATGCTGTTAATATTTACAGAATTTGAGCGTCATACACTTCTTTCAATGATTGCCCTCTGTGAAAATGAAGATACGGATGCAGATACGGAGCTCAATGGCAGTCTCGAGTACCGGCGACCTCACACTAACGAGTAATCTGACAGTACGAACTACGAATTGTTTCCGAAAAAGATTGGCTGTTTTGCGGCAAAACAGAGGAGGGTATTTGTTTACATTCGTTTACTAGTCATAATGAATAATTATTTTCTTTAAAAAATAAACATGACCGCTAATTTGTCCAGAGATTATTTTGTCATGCGCATCAAGCAATATCGTATTTATGCCAACCGTAGCCAAGAGCTCGCCTTTCGCTTTCAGGAAAGGGAAATACTCGTACTCGATCACTTTTTTTCATATTTTAACGTCGGATTGACTCGTTATCCCTTTCTGATCCTAGCAATGACATTTATTAAATAATTGTAAATGACATTATTGGAATCATCCTTGTTAACACCATCATTTCTGATTGGATCAGGCAAGCGTCTTATGTTGTCGCTCACAATGTATTCACTAGAGGCGCCACTGGTCATTTTGAACAGTCTATCTACGTTGATTGTATACTTGTTTATATTAGATATAAACTATGTATTCGTCAAGATGATGTCAAAATGAAAGAGCTCTTGATATTGTTTCGAGTAGGAGATATATATTTTCGCAATGCAGAGTAGTCAGGCTGGACTATCAACAAGATTCATCAAGATTGGCATCCAAAGCAGACCCCAGATGATGAGTGGGCAAATAAGTCATTGGCGTACCGAACGGCCACACATTTTTTACTTATCTGTACTTCAACTTATGCAACATATTTGGCTTTGTTTACTAAACTACTCTTCTTTCTGGCAACATAACACGTTTGACTGAGACTATGCGTTGGTTCTGTGTATGCCGGCCTCCCTTAATACGTCACATTTGTCTAGGTCACCCCGATTTCATAGAACTGCACATACATTTATCGGGATCACTGGTAAATATGCAAGCCCTCGCTCATTCTGAGGAATGGTCAACTTTTAGAACACATTGTGAGTAAACCATATATATATATATATATATATATATATATATATATATATATATATATATATATATATATACCTTCTGGTGATATGGTCTCTAAACTTGCAAAGCAACTGGGTGGACTTCGTCAAGTTCGGGTGTGAGAAGTCCTGGGCTGAGGTTCAGGAGGTTAGTTTTAGTTTTGAGTGTAGGGGATGTACGAGGATGAAGGAACTAGAACAGCTGAGGCTGCTCGTTGTGGCAGTGGTGGGAAGGGAGCAAGTGGGTTGCGCCAGTGGTTCTGGTGGGGGAGAGTAGTTGATAAAATGGTGAAGACGAAGAGAGAGATGTTAGGGAGAGCTCACCTCAGTCTGGATGGAGGCTGAGCGGAGGTAAGGTCGTAGGGAGACAGGACGAATGGAGACGAAAAGGAAAGAAATGGGAGGGAAGACAAATGGATCGAAGGAAAGGGGAGTGGGGGAGACATTAGCGAAGGAGTCGGGGGGCAAGGAGACGATAGTTAAGGCGATGGGAGTGAGGGAGACGGGAGGGAAGGTGTCAGGAGGGAAGGCGACGGGAGCGCAAGTTAGCCAGGCGACGGAAGGGAAAGGTGACAGGTTGATGAGTGAGAGAGAGCCTGATAACAGTCTGTGACAAGGCTGCAGGACAGAATGTGATGGAGGGGATCCATCGGAAGAGCTATTCCGAGGCAGTGATAGAGGGGGTGAGAAATAGAGCGAGGGTGTTTATGGGGGACTCAATAGTTAGGAAGACCGATAGAGTCTTAAACAAGGGGGATGATATGGTAGTTTGCTTGCCTGGGGCCAAAATAGAGGCGATAACTGAGAGGGTAGAAAACATCGTGGGTTCGGGCAAGGTTGGATCTGTGTTAGTACACGTAGGGACAAATAACGTAGATATCCCTCTACAACTGCCATCGTTTGGAAATATCGGAATTTGGTCAGAACGCTTTTTTACCAGTAATAGGAAGGAGGGGGTCATATATATCGAAATTGCCGGGGGATCAGATATGAAGAAGGGAAGGGGAGTTATTTTATATGTTAAAGACTCTATTCAGGCTTATGAAATAAAATTAGAAAGCGAAGCAGATTACGATGATGCTGTTTGGTGCAAAATAGTTTCAGAAAATTCAAAAGTAACTATTGGATACAAATACAAAATGATATAACGGAAGTTAGTAAAGGGGAATGTATCATAATGGGAGATTTTAACCATGGACACATACAATGGAATCTCTAGAGAGTACAGGGGGTGAGGACCTACGATTTCTATTTTTAATTCAGGAGAGCTTCCTTACTCAGCACGTGCTAGAACCAACCAGGGGAGAAAATGTATTAGATATAGTTTTTTCATAACAAAAAAAGAATTAGTGGAAAATGTAAAAATACATGAACCGTTGGGTAACAGTGACCACAATCAAATACATTTTGACATCAATTTAAAATCAGAAAGTAAAAATAAAAAACGTATAGGAGAAACTTCCACAAAGGTAATTATAAAGATATGAGAAAATACTTAGCAAAGCTAGATTGGAATAACATGCTGATGAATAAGACTGCAATTGAATGTTGGAATATTCTAAAATATGAAATTGAGAGTATCATCGATAAATGTGTTCCCTTGAAAAAACAAGGAAAACGGTCTAGAAAGAAACACTCAATCAAAAGAAACTATTAGAAAAATAGTGTTTAAGCAAACTATGTGAAGGGTTTATAGGCGTAGCAGAAAGGATGAAGACTATGCAAATTACAAAGAAGCACTTAACCTAGCTACAATTGAAATTAGAAAACCTAAAAGAACCTTTGAAACAAAATTGGCAGGTAATATAAAAAATGACAGCAAGAGTTTATATGTTTATGTAAGGTGTAAACAGAAAGTTCGAGATAAGGTCGGATCACTGGAAAACAACAGGGGTAACATAATTTCAGACGGGTTTCAAATGGCAGACGTCCTGAATGAATATTTAAGCTCAGTTTTTACCATAGAAGATGTCAGCCCACTTCCAGTTCCATTTACTAAATTTGAGGGCAATACATCAGAACATTTAGGGCAGTTATTTGTAACTCTTGAAATGATAGCAAAACAAATTAAGAAGATGAAAGATAATAAATCACCTGGAGTTGATGGGATACCACCAGAACTGCTTAAGGACGTTGTTGAGCAAATTAGTACACCACATGCAAAATGGTTTAACTTGTCACTAGAATAAGAAATAGTTCCTTCAAAATGGAAAAAGGCAAACATTACGCCGCTATTTAAGAAGCGATCGAGGAATAAGCCAGAAAATTGCAGACCAGTGAGTTTAACATCAATTGTATATAAATTACTCGAAACATGGTGGAATTCCTTGTAAAACATTAATAAATACATCTCAACATGGGTTCCTAAAAGCAACGTCATGTCTAACCATTCTCTTATGTTTTTTGGAAGAAATTACAAAGTGGGTAGACGACGGGTCACCAGTGGATGTTGTCTACTTAGATTTTCAGAAAGCTTTCGATAAAGTGCCACATCAAATATTGTTACTTAAACTAAAAGCCCATGGCATAGGTAATGATGTAATCAACTGAATAGAAAAGTGGCTTACACACAGAAAACAGAGAGTAATAGTAGATGGTGAGATTTCAAATTGGAAATCTGTTTTGAGTGGGGTACCACAGGGATCAGTATTCGGCCCTATACTGTTTTTAATATATATAAATGATTTGGAAGATGACATATCTAGCAAAGTACTCAAATTTGCAGATGACACAAAAGTATTCAGAAAGGTTACTAATGATACAAATAAATAAAGTTGACAGGATGATCTAGATAAATTAGTTAAATGGTCAGAAAAATGGCAAATGTTTTTGGGAAGTGTAAATGTATACACATGGAAACATAGACGAAGAATATAAAATGGGGGATGCTGTAGGAAAGGAAATCAAATTCTATGGCTAATTAGGAGAACTATCATGTATAAGGAGAAACAGCTAATTGTACCCCTGTACAAAACAATAGTTAGACCACATTTGGAATATTGTATTCAACCATGGAGTCTGTATCGTAAAAAGGACATCGACAAGCTAGAAAGAATAAAACGAAGAGCAACTAAAATGATTCCTGAATTGAGAGATCTTAGTTACAAAAATCGCTTATTACAATGTGGTTTGACAACACTAGAGACCAGGAGACTAAGAGGAGACCAAATAGAAGTGTTTAAAATAGTGAATGGTTGTGAGGATGTTGACAGGAATATGTTCTTCAAACTTAAAGAAGGCAGTAGAACAAGAGGATACAAAGCAGCATTAGTTAAGGAGCAGTGTAGGTTGGGCATGAGAAAGTACTCTTTCTCACAGAGGGTGATAAATGAATGGAGCAAACTGTCAAATGATTGTGTTAATGCTAGTAGTGTGAATATGTTTAAAAATAGAATTGACAGATATCTGATAAGGGCGGGCTACACATAGATGAGAAAATTGTTGGACTCTCGATAAGCCAATAGCTTCCTTGTCCACTTGCCATCTGGAACTTGTTTTTTGGAATGGCAATCTTGTTAAATCAATCTTGTTAAACATAATATCCTCAATGAGGCATGATTATTGATTTATAATCTCCGACTCAACCCAGTTACTTGATTACCCAAACGAAAGCTGATATTTGGTGTTATTATAGGCCGCTGGGGCTTTGAATGTATTATTCCTTTCATTCGGCATGGAATACGTCATTTGTAGGTTGTCATTGCGATATGCCTTGCTGCCTTCGTGTTTTCGTTTGCCTCAATTTAAGCTATTCATGAATGCGACGATCATCACGACGAATCAAATGTAAGTCCACCAAACCTGGATATTGATCAGTATTAGTTATTCCAAGGCATTTGAAGTGAGAGACTTTGGTATCTGCTATACGCCATCGAAAATATTGTTAATATAACACATCCTGGTATGGCTCCGTTAGAGACGTGAAACACGCCATTTTTTATTCAACGTTCGTTTACCAGCAACGGAAACAAAGCTTATAAGAGAAATATAAAGAGTTGAAGAACACATTACAATAGCTGAAGAACACATCACATTATTTGAAGAACACATTATATCAGTTGATGAATACACCACAGTTGTTGATGAATACATCACAGTTGTTGATGAATACATCACAGTAGTTGATTAATAAATCACAATAATTGATGAACACATCACATCATTGATGAATACATCTCAGTAGTTGATGAACATATCACAGAAATTTAAAGATACGCCACAGTTATTGATGAAAAGGTTACAGTAGTTAATGAACACATCACAGTAGGTGAAGAAAAAATCACAGCTGTTGACGAATACATCACATTGGCTGATAAACACTTCACAAAAGTGTAATAATACATCACAGTAGTTGATGAATATATAACAGTAGTTGATGAATACATCACAGTAGATGAAAATCTCGTAACAGTAGTTGATCAACACATCACATAAGTTGAATGACACATCACTGAAGCAGTAGTACATTGAGTTGTATAACAAATTCAGTCTTTGAAACTAATAAGCAATAAAGTACCACATAATATTGGAAGGTATGAGAAACATTGAAATCGAAAGGTAAACACGTCTTCGCCAGGAAGACCGAGAAAAGAAACGAAGCACATTGGTTGTCAATGTCACCAGGTACAACATCTGGATGTCCGGGTTTATTAAGGTGTGATATTCAACCTATAATCATATTGAGACAAGTTGACTACCAGTGGCATAGCAACTCTTCAAGCTATGTCCGACTAGCCCAGACTATTCCCAGAAGTGAGACACTTTCCCATGCACGCTTCCCGCCCATTGAGGCAATATTGTGGCAACCCGATAGGCCAACGACCGTTCGAGCACTTCAATCTGATACAGGAATAGAAGTAATAATCACAAATATTGTTGCATTCCTCTAGGACCGATTTCATCACGATGGCTGAACGCGACATTGAGACCACGACCAGCGCGACGATCCACAGAACAATCTGTAACGTAGGACAGTTTCCTCGACATGCAGTAGTACAACACACAATTTACACAATATTAACCTCTCACTAATGACACCTCGACTACAGGACTTCCTCGATTGTGTACTTCTCTTTATTTATGATCATTTGTTCCAGTTATTGCCGCATCATGAAACCATGCAGTACACATTATGTTCTACGTTCGAGTCTTTATAAGAACACCACCATCAACATCATCGCCATCATCATCGTCATCGTCATCATCACCGTCATCATCATCATCGTCGACAACAAGAGTAATCTAACTGCACCCAGTAAAAGTGTCATTTACAAACGTCATAATGAATGCATCTAATGTAGCAGCTTAATAGACATACCACTGTCAAACCACGTTTTCTAAACCAGCCGTTAGGGTAAATAGTAAAACAATCAGATGCACGCCGCACACACAAAGTCACTACTTACCAATGTTTAAAGTTAACTATATTAAATATCTAACAAGATTATCATCCAAAACAGTATCTCAATGTGGGAATTAGACAAGGAAGTAATTGGCTTATCTAGAATCTAACACTTTACCATCTATACGAGGCAGGGCGTTTTAAGGTGTGTGTCTATTTGTTTTCAAAGCAAGTGTTATTAGTTGAATTTGCTGAGAACAATCTGGGTCGACCCAGATGCACACATTATCGTGAAGTTGTTAAGAAGGTGAACATTAAATAGTTAACGTTATTTACCCTACCAATATGAATGCCTCAATCTAAGTTCACATAACCAATAATAAAATAAAATCATCGATCAACTTCTACAGTCAGTGTTGTTCGGCCCATTACATATCTGTTCGGCCCATTGCATACATGTTCGGCACATGACACACTCCTCTGTGGCGTCAGTTGCAGCATCCGTCATCACAGACAACTTGGATAGACAACTAGGGTAGGGTTGGGCAAGATTCCCCTCAAGAGGAAATCTTATGCTGGAAAGAATCCTTTCGATAAATATCGTCTACGTACAAATTAATGATCTAATTCATTGTCTTAGGTACATTACGTGTGTAGAAATTGTTGAAGTATATAGTCTCTGAACAAATGTTTAGCTAAACATAACAACAATTGTGTTTATTGAGGTTCCAATAGTGAGGTAAGCCACACACTACTTTATAACATAGAAACACCAATACGTACCATTGTAGTGAAGTCGGTTTGACGTTTGACTTCCGTAGAATCATCCTAGTCGCCGCCAGCAAAGCTTGCGTAAACGTTGTTGGTTGCTTTGTAAACACGTACAATGGCATAGGTGATGTGTTGTTTACTGGATTTGGAGATAAGAATTACGCCAACGAGTAATCAAGCAACCAGTGACGACGTATAATGCTAGCCATACATTGCAATACTGTTGTTGTGGATTTTAAATGGATCAGTCGTGCAATGTACGCTGGTCTTCAACTAAACAAAACTCAGCCTCGGCAATAGCGAACGTATATCTCATGATCTAGTTTTAGCTCTGGAGTCCACAGGCGACCTCGGCTGTTTTGATGCCTCTATAAAGTATATTATTATATTTTGTTTTTGGGTGTACTCACAGAACTGACACCAAACGGTTTAATTTTGTTCTGGTTTCAGATCGATGAAAGAGGTGTGTGAGAAGCGTTATATATAACAATGTTCACGGTAATCGTTCGAGATTTATTTACAACTGGATACCATGTATTATCTCTCGCGCACTGCCGGCATATTAAAATCTGTATGCATAACAAATATGTTTACTTTACTCAAAACAGCCCGTTTAGGGACGTGGACTGTGTGGGTTGACGTGCATTTAGAATCCTTGTTAGGCATACATATTTAGGGACATGGGCTGTGTGGGTTGATGTGCATTTAGATTCCTTGTTAGGCATACATATTTAGGGACATGGGCTGTGTGGGTTGATGTGCATTGAGATACCTTGTTAGGCATACATATTTAGGGACATGGGCTGTGTGGGTTGATGTGCATTTAGATACCTTGTTAGGCATACATATTTTAAGATATTTTGACTGAGTCCACACGTCTAAATGAGCAGTTTGAGCGATAATTCGTAGAATGTTTTTAATATCTGAAGCGAAATCCGATATTTAAATAACTATATCAGCATGGACAATGAATTGAGAAATTACATTTCTGACTCTTCAAGGTTGTCCGACACAGTTCCTTCTGATTAACAAACACTGTAACTAGAATAAGCATTGTCTATTTATAAGTTATTATAAGTTATTTTAACTCCAAAACTAAAACTACGTCACGAGACTTACATTCTCCATTGGCCAAGCAAGGCATATTTGCGTCGATAATTGCGGAAAACGACACCTGGGGCGTGTCGATTTCACACCAGGCTACAGCACTAGTGAGCGCGCGCATGTAGTTCCAGAAAATAACGCTACGACCGCGGCGGCGCGTACGCATTAGACTTATCAAGAGTCCCACAATGTTTCATCTATGTACACATAGATCCGTCCATCTGATATATCTATCAACTTTGTTTTAAACACATTCACGCTGCTAGCATTAACACAATCTGTAGATAATATGTTCCATTAACGTACTGTCCTTTGTGAGAATGAGTAGTTTCTGTTCCATTCAACATGGATCGTTCAATCTAGTCTTACTATCTTTCTTAAGTGAGAAAACAATGTTTATGTCAATAGTTTCATAACCATTCAATAACTTCAAACAACAACAACAACAATACGTGATACAATAGTACAAATATAATAACTGCTGCTGCTGCTACTGCTGCTGCTGCTGCTGCTGCTGCTGCTACAAAACGGAGCTAAAGTACAAATATGATTATTTATACGCAACATTACGGTGCAAAATAACAAATATAATAACTACTACTACAAGGCGATGCAAGAGACTACCATGATGCACCACGAAGTCTGTCGACTTCCGATAACCTCGCAGCCGCAGTTTGCCCGGGTCAATGACCAACAGTCACCAACGACCCTTAGCTACACTTAAAGTTTTGATAAGGTGTTCACACTTCTGGCTTGAGTACGGCGGTTGCAAAGTGGAACAAAATAACATATGCATCATTGTTTGAAAGACTGACCAGCACATGTCGGCTGTAGCCAGCGTTAAATATCTCGCAACAGTCCCAGGTAAGTTTCATAAGGATTCAGAAGGAGCCACGAGGTGATGTTTCACGAGGTACGTTTCATAAGGATTCAGAAGGAGCCATGAGGTGATGTTTCACGAGGTACGTTTCATAAGGATTCAGAAGGAGCCACGAGGTGATGTTTTTACGAGGTACGTTTCATAAGGATTCAGAAGGAGCCATGAGGTGATGTTTCACGAGGTACGTTTCATAAGGATTCAGAAGGAGCCACGAGGTGATGTTTCACGAGGTACGTTTCGTAGGGTTCGGAAGTAGCCACGAGCTGGTGTTTTTTCTTCAGAAATAGGGTTTCGAAAGAACATCAGATGCCATACGAATTAGCCAATGGTTCTCCGAAACACATTCCACGCACACAAATACCGTCGCGAAATTACTGAAACTTAATTCGCATGTTATGCATCCGGAAGTGAAACAGTAACCTACCCAACCATGACTCGATTTGCATCACTGTTCGCTGTTGAATTCCGGTAGAGTAGCAACGCCAACTATAATAATGTTGAGACAAGTTGACTACCAGATGCATACCAATTCTTCAATGATACCGGGTCTGTGTAGATTGTAATGAAGTCACCCCTGACTATTTCGAGATTCGAGACAATTTTCCATGCACGCTTCCCGCTCATCGAGGCAGTGTTGCGGCACCCCGATAGGCCAACGCCCGTTCGAGCACTTCACGCTGAGACAGGAATAGAAATAGAAATCGCACATTTTTTTGCAGTCTTCTAGGTACGTTCTCGTCCCGATGGCTAGAGGCAACATTGAGACCACGGCCAGCCCGACGATCCACACAACAATCTGCAAAGTAGGACAGTTTCCTGGACATGCAGTGGTACAACACACAATGTACACAATGTTAGCCTGTCACTAATGACACCTCGACTACAAGACCACCTCGATTGTGCACTCCTCTTTTTTAAGACCATTTGTTCCAGTTAGTGCCGCAACATTATAAGAGAAGCACAATCAACATCATCGCCATCGTTATCGTCATCATCATCACCGTCATCATCATCATCATCATCATCGTCATCATCATCATCGTCATCATCATCATCATCATCACCGTCATCATCATCACCGTCATCATCATCATCATCATCGCCATCGTCGTCATCATCATCATCATCATCATCATCGTCATCGTCATCGTCATCGTCATCGTCATCGTCATCATCATCATCATCATCATCATCATCATCATCATCGTCATCGTCATCGTCATCGTCATCGTCATCATCATCATCATCATCATCATCATCATCATCATCGTCATCATCATCACCGTCATCATCACCATCGTCATCATCATCATCATCACCACCGTCATCATCATCATCGTCATCATCATCATCATCGTCATCATCATCATCGTCGACAACAACAGTAACCAAATGTAACTGCACAAAGTAAAAGTGTAATTTACAAACGTCATAATGAATGCATCTAATGTAGCAGCTTAATAGACATACCACTGTCAAACCACGTTTTCTAAACCAGCCGTTAAGGTAAATAGTCGTAGTTAGGGCGTACTGCTTATGTGTCGTTCGTGGCACAACCAATAGTTCAATCATCATCGAAGAAAGTAGCAATTATGTAATAATTTACTAAAGTAGTTTAACAATATTTGACAATATCTAACAAGATTATTACCAAAGCAATAAGTTCAGGCGGCAACTAGGCAAGGAAGTAACTGGCTTATCTAGAATCTAACATTTTACCATCTATACGAGGCCGGCCTTTTTAAGGTGTGTGTCTATTTGATTTCAAAGCAAGTGTTATTAATTGGATTTGCTGAGAACAATCTGGGTCGATTCAGTTGCTAAGAATGTGAACATTAAACAGTTAACCTTATTTACCCTACCAATCTGGATAACTCCAATTAAGTTCACATAACCAATTGATAAAATCATCGATCAACTTCTATAGTCAGTGTTGTTCGGCCCATTATATATCTGTTCGGCCCATGACATATATGTTCGGCCCATGACATATCTGTTCGGCCCATTACATATCTGTTTGGCACATGACATATCTTTTTTGCCCATGACATATCTTTTCTGCCCCTGACATATCTGTTCGGCCCATTACATATCTGTTTGGCACATGATATATCTGTTCGGCCCATGACATATCTGTTCGGCCCATGATGTATATGTTCGGCCCATGATATATATGTTCGTCCCATGACATATCTGTTCGGCCCATGACATATCTGTTCGGCCGATGACATCTGTTCAGCCCATGATATATATGTTCGGCACATAACACAGTTTTCTGCGACCGC
>BSQZ01000003.1:18294739-18307239 GCA_033239005.1 Lamellibrachia satsuma
GTCGAGTTCTGCGATAACCACCGGGTTCTTGCTGTGAGATCGATCGACCTGTGCGCAAACCGTCGAGTTCTCGCACAGACGAACCAAAGTAGCTTCACACGCAGGGTAGCGGAAGGGTAATTATATCATTACAACGATCAAATGTGGGACCCCCAAGCTTACATTTTGCTTTTATGGGAGGTCCCTCGAGCCATATAGGGGGTCCTGGACCCTACCAGACCCCCTCATTTCGAACACAGCACGAGACACGAGTGTCGCTTAATATGCAGTGTTAAGCGACGTTCAAATATTAAATACGAATATGTCGCGAGATCGGGTCCTGTAAAGTGGTTCACACTTGAACCTGGAGTACGTGTGATATGTGGTTTAACAAAATTAGATCTGGCGGCATTGGCAGGAAGATTGACGTCACACGAGAGCTGCCAGGGTAAAGTTTTTCCCTAGTTAAACCTAGTCAACAGCCAACATTGATGAAACAAAGGGCGACGTCTAGGCGGACAACAATTCGACAGCCTGATAATGGTATGCTTTGTAAATGTATGAGAGATGTTTGCGTGTACAATAAGCAGTAACGCATCCGGCACGTAGTTAGTGATTAATCCCTTGTATTTGATTAAACTTGTCACGTGAATCCGACCATTTTCTCATCAATATGATATTGTCCCAGAGGACTCCGAAGTCAATGGTGTGTGCAAGTGTGTGTGCACGTGTGTGTATGTGTGTGTATGTATGTATTTGTTCTAACTATAAACAAGATCTTTGAATTACTTCTAACATGTGTAAAGATATTCAAAGTATATGCATCTACTTGACCTAATTGACCTTTCAGGTCGTCGCGTGGATTATTCTCATCGTTCTCGCGTCCACGTTGCCGACCCACGGGACGTGGTCATATTCGCAGTACTGCGAAGAGTTGTGCGAAATGTATTTCTACGAGTGCATAACAGAGACGTGCCCGAGCAGACCGCGGCCTCTTGCTATTCCGCAGCACTGTATCGACGAACGACTCGAATGCCTTGAGACATGCCTCTAGGACAAACCCGAACAAGTCTGAAGACAGTGGAGTTCCAGGTGGTTGCAATTAGCGGATGCGATTTACTGGAACGTTTTATCATCAAATCAAGTAAAGGTTCATTGGAATATCAAAGCGATTGATCCTACACTCAGTTTATAAACCGTCCACTGTGGTCCTGTCTGTTGCATGTTGATGCGGCGTCAATCCCGTGAGTGTAATAGTGTTCGTAAGTTTCGCTTGTGTCTGGAAATGTAGTCATATGAAATATCACCAGGAGGCGTTACAAAGATCACTGCCAGTGTTGTCATGTACACGAAAGCAGCGCCAATAAATATACGTAACATTAAATAAATTGCAGGACGTGTGTCGTGTGCGTGCTTGTGTGTGCGCGTATATATAACCCGAATGTTAGAGCCATTGACGTTGTTGTTGTTTCAGCCAATTCCAACAACGTTACGTAAGATAACCATAATGTCTAGAACTAATCTTATCACGACAGTATCACAGTCGCTACAGCGAATCATAGATGCCATATTTAATAAAATTAGGTGTCGGTCCACTAATATACAAAGTAGGGCAACTAAAATGATTGCAGAACTGAGAGAAATTAGTCATGAAGAACGCTTGAATGAGTGTTTAACAACTGAAGACACACAGGGACAGAGAAACATTATTATTAGTAGTATTATTATCATTATAACGCACCATGTATCCGTGTTAAAAACACTGCTCAAAAACGCTAACAATACCATACTAATTACTTTAAATAGGTTAAGAGGAAATCAGAATGAAATGTTAAAGATTTTGTATGGATATTGAATTAAAATATTGATACAAATATGTTTTCTCACATAAGACACATAGTTGAGTTAAAGGGCATGAGGTAACATTAATTAAGCGTTAGTGTAGATTGGATATCAGAAAGTACTTATTCTTACAGAGGACAATAAATGAATGGAACAAATTATCAACAGATTGTGTCAATCTTAGCAGCGTGAATATGTCTAAAAACAAAGTTGACAAATATCTCAGGATGGCAAGCTACACATATTTGAACAATAGTTGGACTCTCGATAAGCCAGTGGCTTCATTGTCTACTTAAGATTTCGAATGGGCATTGAAAGAAAATATTGATAGAAATATTTTTCTCACATAAGAAAAATAGTAGAACTAAAGTTAACATTAATTAAGCATCAGTTTAGATTTGATATCAGAAAGTATTTATTCTCACAGAGGATAATAAATGAATGGAACAAATTATTAACAGATTGTGTCAATCTTAGCAGCGTGAATATGTCTAAAAACAAAGTTGACAAATATCTCAGGATGGCGAGCTACACGTATTTGAAGAATTGTTGGATTATCGATAAGCAAGTGGCTTCCTTGTCCACTTGCCAACTGGACCTTTGTCTTGGATGGCAATCTAGTTAAATCCTGAGTTGCTAAATATTATTAAATGTTATTAAATTCAATACATATGTGCGACATTGACGAAATCGGGAGACACGAGTGGATAGTTATAGATAATTTTGATTACAATGTTGGCATATTTCACTGTAAGCCTGTACAGACAAGAAGTTAATTTTTGTTTAAACTTGTGAAAATGTCGGCCATTATCCTGCAGAGACAAGCGCATATTCGGGGGTTGGCACTTGATACCAGTGAGATGAGGAATGAAGATCTCATCATTCAATCAATGAGTGGAACAAATGGTATACAGTTTGTTTAACTGTTAGCAACGTGGATATGTTTTAAAATCTCAGGAGAGCGGATTACGCATATATTAAAGGTGTTGGACTCTCGATTAGCCAATGGCTTCCTTGTCCCCTTGTCCCCTTGTCCCCTTGTCCCCTTGCCATCTGGGCCTTTTGCCTTGGATGACAATCCAAGTGGAGGCGGGCAGTGTGCTACTTGCGCTACTGTGTTGGTGTATACGTGAATGAGAAGGCATCCCCCGCTGTCACACCATTCTCCGTTACGGAATCATCGTCTTCCTTCTGTTGTTGTAGACGTGAATGAGAAGGCATCCCCCGCTGTCACACCATTCTCCGTTACGGAATCATCGTCTTCCTTCTGTTGTTGTAGACGTGAATGAGAAGGCATCCCCCGCTGTCACACCTGTCTCCGTTACGGAATCATCGTCTTCCTTCTGTTGTTGTAGACGTGAATGAGAAGGCATCCCCCGCTGTCACACCTTTCTCCGTTACGGAATCATCGTCTTCCTTCTGTTGTTGTAGACGTGAATAAGAAGGCATCCCCCGCTGTCACACCTGTCTCCGTTACGGAATCATCGTCTTCCTTCTCAAACTCAGAATTTATAGAATATAGAATCAACTATTGCATATCCGCCCTAAATATCCGGTAGTCCGCCGCTCTCACGGTGAATCGTGCGCCTCCCTCTTCGTGTTGTACTTAATGACCTTTATGTGTTACGCCTCTCAGGTCCCTGCCAATATAGGTAGTTTGAATAAACATTACAAGCACAGATAACAGTTTGTTATAATGTGACGGGTGATTTACGCCGCCTATGTATTATTAATACTATCTCATTATTGTACAACGCATCTTCTGCAGTGCGCTTTCTGCAGTGCGCCTTCTGCAGTGCGCCTTTCTCGATGCTTTCGTCATCACAGGCCGTATCTGCGTCGGCGACTTCGTTCTGAATTTGACAAATATATACCTTACGTTATATTACAGAAGAGTAATCGTGAACATTATATGTATTTCGATGGTATTTAGTTAGAAAGTGTTTTTGCAGCATCACATTTAATATATATGTTTAATATATTGATTGTATTATTATTATTAATGTTGCTAGAATATAAAATCATCTATTTCATTGTTACTATACGTCGCACTGGTGGTGATTCATACGCTTCCCTATGCGTGATAGCAAGCTTAGCAATTTTGATTTGTTTCGCCTCGTGGCTAAAGTACGTGCGTTCTTTTATAGCACGGCATCCAGTCTTTATGACTGTTCAGACCGCGTTACACTTTACTCTCTGGCAGACCTGTACAATCGAACACCATCTCGACTTCTCTCGGTAGTCTTAAGCTACGCTGCTTTTACAATGGCGGACGGTGTTTTCCTTCCCCGTGTGGTTCCAGTCGTGCTGGGTTGTGGCTCCTTCGTTGCAGGGGTTTTGTCAGAATGTTTCTCAAACGAAGTGTGGGTTGAGTGTGCATGGGTTGAGTGTGTGTGGTTTGAGTGTGCATTGTTTGAGTGTGTATGGGCTGAGTGTGTATGGGCTGAGCGTGTATGGGTTGAGTGCGTATGGGCTCAGTGCGTATGGGTTGAGTGCGTATGGGCTCAGTGCATATGGGCTCAGTGCGTATGGGCTCAGTGCGTATGGGTCGAGCGTGTGTGGGTCGAGCGTGTATGGGTTGAGCGTGTGTGGGTTGAGCGTATATGGGTTGAGCGTGTGTGGGTCGAGCGTGTGTGGGTTGAGCGTGTGTGGGTTGAGCGTGTGTGGGTTGAGCGTGTATGGGTTGAGCGTGTGTGGGTTGAGCGTGTATGGGTTGAGCGTGTGTGGGTTGAGCGTGTATGGGTTGAGCGTGTGTGGGTTGAGCGTGTATGGGTTGAGCGTGTGTGGGTTGAGCGTGTGTGGGTTGAGCGTGTATGGGTTGAGCGTGATGATGTACGTTTTCTATCTTTTACTTGACTTTCGCTTTGTTGATTGACGTCCGTCCGCATAGGCGAAACTATCGCTATGGGGACTGTAATCATGGTTTGGAGATATACTACTTGACAATAATAATATTATACTTAAAAAATAGTTCTTGATAATATATTGTATATAATGTGTGTGTGTGTGTGTGTGTGTGTGTGTGTGTGTGTGTGTGTGTGTGTGTGTGTGTGTGTGTGTGTGTGTGTGTGTGTGTGTGTGTGTGTGTGTGTGTGTGTGTATATATATATATATATATATATATATATATATATATATATATATATATATAAAGTCAACTGAATTGCGTGTGGCGCGCTTACTGGGGAGTGTTTTGAACTTAATTTAAAAACACTCTAGAGTGTTCGTAACGGGTGAGTGTTTTGCATGTCCAACAGGAGAGTGTTTTCAAATTGATCAGAGTGTTTTCAACTTAATTTCAAAGCACTCAAGAGTGTGTTCAACTGATGTTTAACTTGGGGGGGGTGTTTTGAACTTCCTACACCGGCCCGTAGTTGTCGACGTAGTTGTTGACGTAGCCGACCCGTAGGAAGAGGCCAAAATTGGGGTCATACGAGGATATATGACCCTTTATTCAATCTGACTATTGAAGTCGTTGATAAAATCAAAAGAAGGTAATACAACGCCCTTTTCAACAAGAAATAAAATTCGAATTTTCAAAACCCTGCGTTTCAAAAATTACATTTCTTGAGTCTAATATACATACAAATCGAGGGAAATGGGTGTTTTCAAAGCATAAAAAGACCCAGAAAAAAATATTATTTTTTTTGGCGGAACAATGATATATATTTTACATTTTATCGTCAAATTCCCTTCTCAATTCAATTAACCAGTTCATTGATTTTTTAATATGTTGTGAGAGAATAGTTTAATTAAATGTATTAGTATGATGTGACGTATCCGAGATTATCGGAGAATCGCCCTCATAAAGCCTATAATATATTACGTACACCAGACATTTTCTAAAACTAAATTCTTAAAATATGGACCCGTCTTATCACAGCCTTTGTTCATGTGTAAATAAACTGTATGGTGGGAAATCTGGCGACGACGTTTTTTCATTATGACTAGGCAACTTGCTACCGCTGTGGGGTAAAACGCCCCGTTGATGAAAAAAATAAAATACATATTTTAAAATATTATCTCTCCGAGGAAACACGAAATCTTTTCAAGGGAGATAACCACCATGCAAATGCATTCTCTTCCATATATATACACACAAAACATTAATACTTTTTCTGCAAACACATGACAGATCTTGCTTTAGCTTGGTATCTTACAACGCTGTAATCTACCACACGTGGGGCGCGGTGGCGCTTTGGTTAGAACACAGGACTGTCAGTCCAGAGAACCCGGGTTCGAGTCCCCTTATTACCGCTTCGAAACATTGGCAAATTAGTTCACACCGTGTTTCTTCAATGCACACTTTCAAGCTACTACTTCAGTGTCAGGGAGTGCAGCGACATACCAGGACGACAGAGAACTGTAGACCCAGGCCGATACTTCTACACTACAGTGAACCCTTCAGAAGGGTTCACAGTTCAGTCGAGCACGCCTGATATTAAGTTCAATACAAAAACGAGCTTTCGTAACATTGCTTTGAAAACTTCATCTTCAAGCAGCAGATATGCTGTCACGTTATGGTAAGTTTCTGCGTGGACTCGTAAACTGTGTCGTATCAATGAATTTCTGAGAATCGCACTGAATTCATTAAGCCTGTTATGTACACCAGAGGTTTATTAAAATCAAAATTCTCAACACGAGGATCCCTCTCATCAACACGAGGATCTCTCTCATCAACAGGAGGATCCCTCTCATCAACACGAGGATCCCTCTTATCAACACGATGATCCCTCTCATCAACACGAGGATCCCTCTCATCACAGCTTTTTTTTAATTGTAAATAAACTTGATGGTGAGAAATCTGGAGATGAAGGTTTTTAATTATAACCAAGCATCTTGATCCCGCTGTGGGGTAAAACGCTGTGGGGTAAAACGCCCCGTTGATGCAAAAATTAAATTTAAAAATATCAAATTAATAGTTTAACATATTATTTCTCCGAGGAAACTCTTTTCAAGGGAGATAACCAGCATGCAAGGACATCCTCTTCTATATATACACAATACATTGATACTTTTGTGCAGACATGTGACATCTTACCCCGCTCTAATCTGCCGTATTATTATTATTATTATTATTATTATTTTATTATTATTATTATTAATTTATTCGGACTAGAGATCCACAGACATGTACACATTAAACACAGTTAGAAATAGCAGCTAGAAAACAAATTATATTGTGCTGAGATATGAAACCACATATTTAAGACAGCGTTATTGTTATAATCTTTCATTTCCACTAATTCACAAATCATTTTGCATTGTCATAGTATGTAGCATTGACATTGATATTCCACATTTCTTTGCATTTATCTTTAATAGCACTCATCGGCATATACAACAGTTCATGCTGGGTCAAGTTATATAATATTAAATAAAGATGAGCATAATGTACACATTAAATGTAAGTTGTGTCAGTGGTGATTTTTTTTTGCGCCACTTTTGGGGACTTTACTTTAGTCATGCAACGTTGTTCACACTTGAACCTGAAGAAGGCGTGATGGAGTGTCGGATAAAGTGACACCAGCCAGCACCTTTAGACTCGTTTACCTTTACACGGCGACTGTAACCAGCATCAACGCTTTCTCTGCTTCAATCTAGTCAAACAGCCACCACTGGCGAAACAAAGACGCCTAGCAAGAATCACGGACAAAATTTCGAGATAGAGATACTGATAATGGTAGGTATTGTCGTTGGATGACAGGTTTAGTCGATAGAGAAACCGACGGAATTTATTAAACATGTCAGATGCACGCTTTGATTTTCTTTAAAAATGGGTTTTCTAAAACACCGTCGGGTTTCATTATATGGTCTTCATAGCCGACGGTTTGCGCGACTGTGTAAGCACACACACAAACACAACGACACGCACGCACGCGCGCGCACGCACGCACAAACACACACACACACACACACACACACACACACACACACACACACACACACACACACACACACACACACACACACATGGTTGGAAACTGAATGTTCGAAATAGAAAATAGTTTAGTACATGCTATATTTTAATGCGTGTATGCGTGTGTTTCATGATTATTATGTGTTATTATAAGGCCCATGTAGAAACTTCGATTTTACTATTGCCTTCAGCAAACTAGCCACGATTCCTAGTTGATAACTCTAATGTAGGAACACATTGTCCCACGTAAAGTATTTCCAGATTCCCTGATCAACTCCTACTGTTTCCGCATCTACTTGACCTAACTGACCTTTCAGATCGTCACGTGGATTACTCTCGTCGTTCTCTTGTCGACGTTGTCAGCCGTTGGCGCGATATCAGATTTGCAGTTCTGCACGGAACTATGCGACCTGATGTTCGAAGTGTGCGTAGCAACGGCGTGTCCGACTGCACCGTGGCCCCTTCCTGTTCCAAAGCACTGTATCGAAAAACGGACTGAGTGCATCGAAAAGTGCATCAAGATGAACCCTGAATAGGCCTAGTTACACAACTGCTGCTCTATAATTATAATTGTTGATGCAGGGTGGGAGTGAGGGTGGGGGGTTGGGGGGGCAGTGGCTTCGCCATATGAACGCCGGACATTCAGTCAAGAAAATCCGACTTGGAATCCTCCTGCTTCCGTTTCGAAACATTGACAATTTCGTTTACACGACGTTGCTTCAGTTCACTCAGCTGTATTTAAGAGTAACTGGATAGAGACAGTGGTGGATATGTGAACGAATATCCTACGCGCAGTAATTGTAGCGTGGCTGAATGCTTTGAGCGGTACTACGAACTGGATATAGCGCACTATATTGTAAGAAGGTGGATAATCTTTTGCACAAATAAGTATATTGTATACGTTCTAACTTGCATGCGTGCGTGCGTGCGTGCGTGCATGCGTGCGTGCGTTCGTGCGTGCGGTTTAATATGGTGCAAATGTAAAAATAAGATTTCTACTACTGTTGCAACAACTGTATATGTAAAAGTACAAATGTGATAACTGCCGCCGCCGCCGCCGCCGCCGCCGCCGCCGCCGCCGCCGCCGCCGCACTGCTGCTGCTGTGATGCAAAGCTACAAGTAAGATACTTTCTACAACACGGTACAAAAGCACAAACTGGCAAACCATTACTACAGTGTAACCGAGTGCAGCGACGTACCACGACAACAGAGAGAACTGTATACCCAGGCCAACGGTCGATACTTGCTAACAACACCTGAAATACAGTAGAAACCTCACTATTAAGGTCATCCTCGGGACTGGGTCAAAGTGACATGAATAGCGAGGTGGCCGTATTAACCGGACTGAGTGTCCTATACTTTACTGTTGTGGAAATAATTCGGAACTGTCCCAGGGTGACTATAATGGCGAGGTGGCTGTATTACTGAGGTAATCATAATGACGAGGTGGCTGTATTACTGAGGTAATCATAATGACGAGGTGGCTGTATTACTCAGGTGATCATAATGGCGAGGTGGCTGTATTACTCAGGTGACCATAATGGCAAGGTGGCTGTATTACTGAGGTGATCATAATGGCGAGGTGGCTGTATTACGGAGGTGACCATAATGGCAAGGTGGCTGTATTACTGAGGTGATCATAATGGCGAGGTGGTTGTATTATTGAGGTGATTATAATGGCGAGGTGGCTGTATTACTGATGTGATCATAATGGCGAGGTGGCTGTATTACTGAGGTGATCATAATGGCGAGGTGGTTGTATTACTGAGGTGATCATAATGGCGAGGTGGCTGTATTACTGAGGTGACCATAATGGCAAGGTGGCTGTATTACTGAGGTGATCATAATGGCGAGGTGGCTGTATTACGGAGGTGACCATAATGGCAAGGTGGCTGTATTACTGAGGTGATCATAATTGCGAGGTGGTTGTATTATTGAGGTGATCATAATGGCGAGGTGGTTGTATTACTGAGGTGATCGTAATGGCAGGGTGGCTGTATTACTGAGGTGATCATAATGGCGAGGTGGCTGTATTACTGAGGTGATCATAAAGGCGAGGTGGCTGTATTACTGAGGTGACCATAATGGCAAGGTGGCTGTATTACTGAGGTGACCATAATGGCAGGGTGGCTGTATTACTGAGGTAACCATAATGGCGTGGTGGTTGTATTATTGAGGTGATCATAAAGGCGAGGTGGCTGTATTACTGAGGTGACCATAATGGCGAGGTGGCTGTATTACTGAGGTGATCATAATTGCGAGGTGGCTGTATTACTGAGGTGATCATAAAGGCGAGGTGGCTCTATTACTGAGGTGATCATAATGGCGAGGTGGCTGTATTACTGAGGTGACCATAATGGCAGGGTGGCTGTATTACTGAGGTGACCATAATGGCGAGGTGGCTGTATTACTGAGGTGACCACAATGGCGTGGTGGTTGTATTATTGAGGTGATCATATTGGCGAGGTGGCTGTATTACTGAGGTGATCATAATGGCGAGGTGGCTGTATTAATGAGGTGATCATAAAGGCGAGGTGGCTGTATTACTGATGCGACGATAAAGCGAGGTTCGACTTAAAAGTCCTTCAAACGGGTCCACAGTTCAGTCGGTGCACACCTGATACAAAGTTCAATATAAAACCGAGTTTTTGCAATATTGCTAACACAACTTAATTTTCAAATGTTCAAATAAACTGCATCATGTGAAATTTCGAGATGAAAGTTTTTAAAGGCGATTAAGCATTTTTGCTCCCGCTGTGGGGTAATAAAATAAATATTTTAACGCATTTTCCTCCTCGAGGAAACACCAATTCTGTTTAAGGCAGATAGCCAGCACACACGCAAACACACACACACACATACACATACATGCACGCACGCACGCACGCACGCACGCACGCACACACACACGCACACCACACACACACACACAGACAGGCACGCACACACACACACACACACACACACACACACACACACACACACACACACACACACACACACACACACACACACACACACACACACACACACACACACACACACACACACACACACACACACACACACACACACACACACACACACACACACACACACACACACACACACACACACACACACACACACACACACACACACAAACACACAAACACACACACACACACACAGTGGTGAATTAACGAGTGGCGCCCCTGGTGGGGACTTTACTTCGGGTCATGCAACGTTGCTCACACTTGAACATAAAGAGGCCTTGATAGTGTGTTCAATAAAGTGATACCAGACAGCACGTTTAACAAGATTTAACAAGATTTGCCATCCAAGCCAAAGGCCCAGATGGCAAGTGGACAAGGAAGCCATTGGCTTATCGAGAGTCCAACAATGTTCACCTACTTATAACCCGCCCTTCTGATATATGTGTCAACCTTGTTTTTAAACATATTCACGCTGCTAGCAGTTACACAATCTGTAGACAGTTTGTTCCATTCATTTACTGTCCTCTGTGAGAACGAGTGCTTCCTGATGTCCAATCTACATTGATCCTTTACTAATTTTACCTCATGTCCTCTAGTTCTGCTATCCTTCTTGAGTGAGAAAAACATATTTCTATCAATATTTTCATACCCATTCAATATCTTAAAAACTTCAATCTGATCTCCTCTTAACCTCCTTGTCTCTAGAGTTGTTAAACCACATTCTTTCAGGCGTTCTTCATAACTAAGGTCTCTAAGTTCTGGAATCATTTTAGTTGCTCTCCTTTGTATGCGTTCAAGCGTATCTATATCCTTCTTACGATATGGTCTCCATGCTTGTATACAGTATTCTAAATGAGGTCTAACTATTGCTTTATAAAGAGGTATAATTAACTTTTTTCCCTTGTATGTTATGTTTCTTCTAATCAATCCAAGAATTTGATTACCCTTTGAAGCTGCAATACCACACTGCTCTGAAACTTTCATATCAGCGCTTATTGTAACTCCTAAGTCCTTTTCTTTTACAGTAGTACCAAGAACAGTAGCTCCCATTTTATAGTTTACATTCAAGTTCCCATGTCCTGTATGTAGGCATTTACATTTCCCAAAATTGAACAGCATCTGCCATTTCTCAGACCATTTCACTAATCTGTCTAGATCGTTTTGTAAATGTTGTTTATCACCATCAGTATTAACCTTTCTAAACAGTTTTGTGTCGTCCGCAAATTTCAGTACGTTACTTGTTATACTGTCGTCCAAGTCATTGATATAAATTAAGAATAATATAGGTCCTAATACTGATCCTTGAGGTACCCCACTCAAAACCGATTTCCAATTTGAAACTTCGCCATCTACTACAACTCGTTGTCTTCTGTCAGTCAGCCATTGTTCTATCCAGTCAGTTATGCTATCCCCGATACCATGGGCTTTTAATTTAAGTAGCAATCTTTGATGTGGCACTTTGTCAAAAGCTTTCTGAAAATCTAAGTAGATAATATCTACTGGCGATCCCTCGTCTATCCACTTAGTGATTTCTTCCAAAAAACATAACACATTTGTTAAGCATGACCTCGCTTTAAGGAATCCATGTTGAGATGAATTTAATAATTTATGCTTAACGAGGAAGTCCACCATATGGTCTTTAATTAACCTTTCTAATAATTTACAAATCACTGACGTTAAACTCACTGGTCTGTAATTCTCTGACTTATTTCTCGAACCCTTTTTAAATAATGGTATGATGTTTGCTTCTTTCCATTCAAACGGAACAACTCCCTCTTTTAAT
>BSQZ01000003.1:18314739-18337239 GCA_033239005.1 Lamellibrachia satsuma
TTATACATTTATTACAGTGATGATTGTGCTATTTATAAATTAACTTAATTTAACATCACTTTCATTTAAAGTTTATGAATATGCAGTAATGACAATTTGAATGTTTTTAAATTGTGTTAAAGGCAACTGAGTTATTTAATTTGTTAAGCTGTTCCACGTTTTCATACATTTGACAGTGAGTGATAATAGTCTGGGGGTGTTGTTTGTTGTTTTAACATAAAACAGTTTGTTTTGTCTGGTACCATACATGTTAATAGCTGCGGTTGGTTTAAATAATGTTTGAACACGCCCATTTATAATATATATATATAGTCTTGTATATAACTAAATCATGAAATTTGCGTATTTTTGAGCTATGGAAAAATACATATGTATGATCAAAGTAATTAAGGTTATAAATAATCCGTATAGGTTTTTTCTGTAACAGAAATAGTTTCCAGAGTCTTGATTGATACGTACTTCCCCATATCTCACAACAATATGACATGTGTGGTTCAACCAGTGATTGATATAATTGTGTGTAACGTTTGACAATAAAGAACGTGCATAGTTTTGTACAAAACTGCTATGCTTTTTGATACTTTTGTTTCAACCATTTTTATTTGTTCTCTCCATGTTCAGTTTTCATCAATAGTTAATCCAAGGAATGTCATGTGTTACATGCCCAATGTTTGTTCCATTCAAAACAATATGAACATTTGTTCTAGGTTGTTTTTTACTGTTAAACATTATAACATTTGTTTTGTTCACAATGAGCGATAATTTGTTCGCTCTGAACCACAGGTCTAGTTGTTTTAGTTCGTTGTTAACTACATCAATGTTACTAGCCGAGTAAAAAAATTGTAGTATCATGTGTAAATAAAATAATATGAAGTAGCTTGGAAACATCGCACATGTCATTTATGCATACGATGAATAGTAATGGGCCAAGGATTGATCCTTGCGGGACTCCACACTTGATTTCTTTGAATTCTGAGTTACTGTTATTGTAGCAAACATATTGTCTACGGTTGGATAAATAATTGTTTATCCATTCCAGAGCCAAACCCCTTATTTCATAGCATTGTAATTTACTTAGCGACACGTTGTGGTCAACGGTGTCGAAAGCTTTTTTAGATCGATAAAGACACCAATCGTACTTTGGTATTTATCCATTGCAGAAGTAACCTTTTCGACAAATTCAGTTAGAGCTAGTGAAGTCGAATGATTACTTCTGAAGCCTTACTGCCCGTCTGACAGTATGTGCTGTGCTTCGATGAAAGATGTTAGCCTTTTGTTAAATATTTTTTCAAATATTTTTGAAAATTGGAATAAAAGAGATGTAGGTCTATAATTAGAAAATTGAAAACCTAACTTAAATACAGGAATGGTTTTTGCCGGAAGTAAGCAGCAAAGGAACCAACGTGTCGTAGTCAATATTTGATAGTTTCGATTTCCGGCAAACGAGTCTGGAATAAAAAGAGCATAAAATGAAACTGAGGAGGAACCTTTAAGTTGAGAAGAAATTTCAGACAGTTCCTTGTGTTGGTGACAACCCCTGAATACGAAGGAAACTTAGAGAAAATTAACAACCCGCATTTAGTATATCCTTTTTTATTTCCAAATCTGCTTTTCGCATTTTCCATGATTGAGTCAGTTCAGTATTGAGACAACAAATCACACAATCAAGAATCGTTAATGACGCTAACGAGATAATTTAATTGTTAACTATTCACAATTGATGCAGATTAAAATCGGCTACAGTACATTTTAAAATGCGCACACACAATTGCGTTACTACAAAATGGTAAATCTATGCGGCGACGACGCTATAAAAATAAAATATCCATATCAAATCTATAATCTGAATAGTAACAAGAGAGAAGGCTACCTGAAGTCTTCCACAATTAGCACCAATACTTTGTGTCGTAGCACCGATACTTTGTGTCTAACACTGATTTAACGTATTTAATATCAACAGTGCACATTATCGACACTTGGTTTATCGACGTTTGTTACGCTCGTGTTACAACCGTAAATGATACTTATGGACATGAATTTCGCCTGTAATATAGACAGCCACAAATGTAACATATGATTACACTAACAATAAACACTGGTTTTACAAACACACGTAATTTTACACTTGTAATAAAGCAGTATTAGTGTTTCTCGCCTCATGTTGTCCGCCTCTATTGAAGCTGGCTTACATCAGCGATTACTTGCCCAACTGGTGAGTGGACAAGGTATCGTGGAAAGTAAATACCCTCGCTAGACCGATTAACGGGGCTTATTTGTGGCTACGATTGTGTCGGTGGAATTGTGACTGGTCCCAATTTGGCCGACAGTTGCCCGCGATTTTGAAGTATTGGCCAATCAAAGCTCAAGTTGGAATTAGCGCAAGTCAATATCTAGGTCGCAGTGTCCAGATACTGTCCTCGTCTAAGCGCACACATAATTTAGCTGCTGACCAAACGGGGCACACTTCGCTTGTGTAAACTGTCTACATTCTTACAAGTTGCCACCGTGCATAACTGCCTCTCATTCTATACTCAGCAGGCATTGGTACCAGCAATTGACATATGGCCAACTGGGTCACATGTATGAAACTTTTGTGGCGGCAAATGCAGTTTCAGTTCACAAACATACTCCCCTTCAGAGAGTTGCTAATTAATCAGAAGAAAATCGTCGAATTCCCACGCGGACAATTCACGCAAGTATTAATAAGATATAGCTGCACATTTTGCAAAATATAGTGGCAACTAAATTATAAAAAAAAAATGAATCCATGTTATCACATCCTTTGTGGGTGTAAATAAACCGTGTGGTGTGAAATGAGGAGATGGAGGATTTTTTTTTATTTTGGTTTTGCATCCTGCCCCCGTTGAGCGGTAAAACGCCCCGTTGATTACAAAAATAAAATAAATATTTTAACATATTATCTCTTCGAGGAAACACGAAGGGAGATAATCACGATGCAGTGACATATATATATATATATATATATATATATATATATATATATATATATATATATATATATATATATATATATATATATATATATATATATATATATACACACAATGCAATAATACATGTTCTGAAGATGTATGACATATCTTGCTTAAGATGGGTATCTTACCCCCTGTGTGTGTGTAGATATATATATATATATATATATATATATATATATATATATATATATATATATATATATACATACACACACAATAAGTCTACCATTTTCAGCATACAGGCCCCTGGATGCAAAGGTATGGCAAACAAAATATATATATATATATATATATATATATATATATATATATATATATATATATATATATATATATATATATATATATATATATATATATATATATATATATATATATATATATATATATATATATATATATATATATATATATATATATATATATATATATATATATATATATATATATATATATATATATATATATATATATATATATATATATATATATATATATTTGTATACAGGCCCCTGTTTGGAAAGGTATAGCAAACCAAAAATAAATTGTGTCACTGGTCGCTGCCAACCTCTGAAAATGGTAGACTGATTGTTATAAGATATAAACAGCGTGCAATTAATAACTATAAACTGACAACCAATACACTATAGTCCATGGGCCAGGTAAGGGAATCCCTCCCACTACCCAAGGGAATTTACGCCACAATGTTTTTTTAAGAAGCTTATAACATACACATTTAAAATCCAGTTGTTTCCTATCTGGGAGTTGCTGCAATCGTGTGGTTTAGGTGGTTTAATACAACCGGTGTCGATAGCGAAGCTTAAGATAAGGACGGGGGTAAGAATAGATAATAGTCCATTTTATCAACACATTTCTGCTGACCGTAGCAAATGAGGTTTCATTGGAAATGTATTTGACTAAGGTTAACATATAATTATGCAAGAGTGACGTCATTATGACATCATACCTACCATACATACCATTATAGAAATACTCAACATTTTAGTCCACATGCCAGATAGGGGAACCCCTACAACGGAATCCCACCCAGAAATTTACCCCAAAAATGTTTATAAGAAGCTTATGGCGTACACATGTGAAATTCAGTTGTTTGCCACCTGGGAATTTCTGCAACTTTTTTTTGGTGGTTTAATACAACCAATGTCACTTGCAAAGCTTAAAAGTAAAGAAGGGGATAGGGATAGATAGTAGTCCATTTTTTCAACACATATCTGCTAACCATAGCATATAGGGTATCATTAGAAAGGTATTTGACACTCGTTCAAACAGTGTTACAGTTACGACACGGGTTTTTTTAGGATGTAATAGTATACACTGCGGGTTAAGTGTGTCCAGATCAGATACGCCAACATCAAGAAATCCTGTTGACTTGACTATTGAACAGACGATAAATCGCCACGCGAAGGCCACGGGAGGCATCATTGGATTCAGCAGAAACTACCCAGCCTACTACCGATGGTATGTGACCAGACATGCCAGAGCAGGCTACGTACAAACCTCATTGGAGATGACAGATATGACAAGTTCTGAAGACACGGCACACAAAGACTTTCGGTCATCAGAGATCAGGCGTGGCGAAAAGATCTTCAGACACTGATAACTGCTTTCCATAATTTCATAAATTCATTTCAAGTTGAGGTCAACGAAGATCTGTTTTGCATTTCGTCTGGCGCACGGGTTGAATGCTGAAGCAGTTGACAAAGCAGCATTCGAAATCTATATCCAGAAGACGCTTGTTGCAAATACTTTCAAATTCGATGCATATCTTCCAAGGCAGTCCATAAAGATTTTTGGTTCTCTTGAAAAGACCAAAAAACTAAAGTCTTCGAAGATAACCCAAATATCACCACATCGGAATCTCTTTGGGCAGCTGCTAAT
This sequence comes from Lamellibrachia satsuma, assembly GCA_033239005.1. Classification (NCBI taxonomy): domain Eukaryota; kingdom Metazoa; phylum Annelida; class Polychaeta; order Sabellida; family Siboglinidae; genus Lamellibrachia; species Lamellibrachia satsuma. The sequence continues at coordinate 18,319,635 of BSQZ01000003.1, forward strand.
TTTCTCTGAAGACAACAACCTTAATCTACAAAAGGTACTGCAATATCCACTTGGTTCCAATTTAGCTACACCGGATGGGCTTCCAGTAAAGACAGACAGGGCCAAACTGATGCACCAGCTTGAAGATGATGCCGCGCTGTTTCACCATCCTTGCCTTGACTTGGGTGCATGCGTAGTTGAAGGGAACGCCCTACTGCAGGCACTCACTGCTCTGTCTCAGACATACGTAGTTGACGGGAACGCCCTACTGCAGCACTCACTGCTCTGTCTCAGACATACGTAGTTGACGGGAACGCCCTACTGCAGCACTCACTGCTCTGTCTCAGACATACGTCGTTGACGGGAACGCCCTACTGCAGCACTCACTGCTCTGTCTCAGACATACGTAGTTGACGGGAACGCCCTACTGCAGCACTCACTGCTCTGTCTCAGACATACGTAGTTGACGGGAACGCCCTACTGCAGCACTCACTGCTCTGTCTCAGACATACGTAGTTGACGGGAACGCCCTACTGCAGCACTCACTGCTCTGTCTCAGACATACGTAGTTGACGGGAACGCCCTACTGCAGCACTCACTGCTCGGTCTCAGACATGAATACGTAGTTGACGGGAACGCCCTACTGCAGCACTCACTGCTCTGTCTCAGACATACGTAGTTGAAGGGAACGCCCTACTGCAGCACTCACTGCTCAGTCTCAGACATACGTAGTTGACGGGAACGCCCTACTGCAGCACTCACTGCTCTGTCTCAGACATACGTCGTTGACGGGAACGCCCTACTGCAGCACTCACTGCTCTGTCTCAGACATGAATACGTAGTTGACGGGAACGCCCTACTGCAGCACTCACTGCTCTGTCTCAGACATGAATACGTAGTTGACGGGAACGCCCTACTGCAGCACTCACTGCTCTGTCTCAGACATACGTAGTTGAAGGGAACGCCCTACTGCAGCACTCACTGCTCTGTCTCAGACATACGTAGTTGACGGGAACGCCCTACTGCAACACTCACTGCTCTGTCTCAGACATACGTCGTTGACGGGAACGCCCTACTGCAGCACTCACTGCTCGGTCTCAGACATGAATACGTAGTTGACGGGAACGCCCTACTGCAGCACTCACTGCTCTGTCTCAGACATGAATACGTAGTTGACGGGAACGCCCTACTGCAGCACTCACTGCTCGGTCTCAGACATGAATACGTAGTTGACGGGAACGCCCTACTGCAGCACTCACTGCTCTGTCTCAGACATGAATACGTAGTTGACGGGAACGCCCTACTGCAGCACTCACTGCTCGGTCTCAGACATGAATACGTAGTTGACGGGAACACCCTACTGCAGCACTCACTGCTCTGTATCAGACATGAATACGTAGTTGACGGGAACGCCCTACTGCAGCACTCACTGCTCTGTCTCAGACATACGTAGTTGACGGGAACGCCCTACTGCATGCACTCACTGCTCTGTCTCAGACATACGTATTTGAAGGGAACGCCCTACTGCAGCACTCACTGCTCTGTCTCAGACATACGTAGTTGACAGGAACGCCCTACTGCATGCACTCACAGCTCTGTCTCAGACATACGTAGTTGAAGGGAACGCCCTACTGCAGCACTCACTGCTCAGTCTCAGACATACGTAGTTGACGGGAACGCCCTACTGCAGCACTCACTGCTCTGTCTCAGACATACGTAGTTGAAGGGAACGCCCTACTGCAGCACTCACTGCTCTGTCTCAGACATACGTAGTTGAAGGGAACGCCCTACTGCAGCACTCACTGCTCTGTCTCAGACATACGTAGTTGAAGGGAACGCCCTACTGCAGCACTCACTGCTCTGTCTCAGACATGAATACGTAGTTGAAGGGAACGCCCTACTGCAGCACTCACTGCTCTGTCTCAGACATACGTAGTTGACGGGAACACCCTACTGCAGCACTCACTGCTCTGACTCAGACATACGTAGTTGAAGGGAACGCCCTACTGCAGCACTCACTGCTCTGTCTCAGACATACGTAGTTGAAGGGAACGCCCTACTGCAGCACTCACTGCTCTGTCTCAGACATACGTAGTTGAAGGGAACGCCCAACTGCAGCACTCACTGCTCTGTCTCAGACATACGTAGTTGAAGGGAACGCCCTACTGCAGCACTCACTGCTCTGTCTCAGACATACGTAGTTGAAGGGAACGCCCTACTGCAGCACTCACTACTCGGTCTCAGACATACGTAGTTGTAGGGAACGCCCTACTGCAGGCACTCACTGCTCTGTCTCAGACTTACGTAGTTGAAAGGAACGCCCTACTGCAGCACTCACTGCTCGGTCTCAGACATACGTAGTTGTAGGGAACGCCCTACTGCAGGCACTCACTGCTCTGTCTCAGACATACGTAGTTGAAGGGAACGCTCTACTGCAGCACTCACTGCTCAGTCTCAGACATACGTAGTTGACGGGAACGCCATACTGCAGCACTCACTGCTCTGTCTCAGACATACGTAGTTGACGGGAACGCCCTACTGCAGCACTCACTACTCGGTCTCAGACATACGTAGTTGTAGGGAACGCCCTACTGCAGGCACTCACTGCTCTGTCTCAGACTTACGTAGTTGAAGGGAACGCCCAACTGCAGCACTCACTGCTCTGTCTCAGACTTACGTAGTTGACGGGAACGCCCTACTGCAGCACTCACTGCTCTGTCTCAGACATGAATACGTAGTTGAAGGGAACGCCCTACTGCAGCACTCACTGCTCTGTCTCAGACATACGTAGTTGAAGGGAACGCCCTACTGCAGCACTCACTGCTCTGTCTCAGACATACGTAGTTGAAGGGAACGCCCTACTGCAGCAGTCACTGCTCTGTCTCAGACATACGTAGTTGAAGGGAACGTCCTACTGCAGCACTCACTGCTCTGTCTCAGACATACGTAGTTGACGGGAACGCCCTACTGCAGCACACACTGCTCTGTCTCAGACATACGTAGTTGAAGGGAACGCCCTACTGCAGCACTCACTGCTCTGTCTCAGACATACGTAGTTGAAGGAAACGCCCTACTGCAGCACTCACTGCTGTGTCTCAGACATACGTTGTTGAAGGGAAAGCCCTACTGCAGCACTCACTGCTCTGTCTCAGACATACGTTGTTGAAGGGAACGCCCTACTGCAGCACTCACTGCTCTGTCTCAGACATACGTAGTTGAAGGGAACGCCCTACTGCAGCACTCACTGCTCTGTCTCAGACATACGTAGTTGAAGGGAACGCCCTACTGCAGCACTCACTGCTCTGTCTCAGACATACGTTGTTGAAGGGAAAGCCCTACTGCAGCACTCACTGCTCTGTCTCAGACATACGTTGTTGAAGGGAACGCCCTACTGCAGCACTCACTGCTCTGTCTCAGACATACGTAGTTGAAGGGAACGCCCTACTGCAGCACTCACTGCTCTGTCTCCGACATACGTAGTTGAAGGGAACGCCCTACTGCAGCACTCACTGCTCTGTCTCAGACATACGTTGTTGAAGGGAACGCCCTACGGCAGCACTCACTGCTCTGTCTCAGACATACGTAGTTGAAGGGAACGCCCTACTGCAGCATTCACTGCTCTGTCTCAGACATACGTAGTTGAAGGGAACGCCCTACTGCAGCACTCACTGCTCTGTCTCAGACATACGTATTTGAAGGGAACGCCCAACTGCAGCACTCACTGCTCTGTCTCAGACATACGTAGTTGACGGGAACGCCCTACTGCAGCACTCACTGCTCTGTCTCAGACATACGTAGTTGAAGGGAACGCCCTACTGCAGCACTCACTGCTCTGTCTCAGACACGAATACGTAATTGACGGGAACACCCTACTGCAGCACTCACTGCTCTGTCTCAGACATACGTAGTTGACGGGAACGCCCTACTGCAGCACTCACTGCTCTGTCTCAGACATACGTAGTTGACGGGAACGCCTTACTACAGCACTCACTGCTTTTTCTCAGACATACGTAGTTGAAGGGAACGCCCTACTGCAGCACTCACTGCTCTGTCTCAGACATACGTAGTTGACGGGAACGCCCTACTGCGGCACTCACTGCTCTGTCTCAGACATACGTAGTTGACGGGAACGCCCTAGTGCAGCACTCACTGCTCTGTCTCAGACATACGTAGTTGACGGGAACGCCCTACTGCAGCACTCACTGCTCTGTATCAGACATACGTAGTTGACGGGAACGCCCTACTGCAGCACTCACTGCTCTGTCTCAGACATGAATACGTAATTGACGGGAACGCCCTACTGCAGCACTCACTGCTCTGTCTCAGACATACGTAGTTGACGGGAACGCCCTACTGCAGCACTCACTGCTCTGTCTCAGACATACGTAGTTGGAGGGAACGCCCTACTGCAGCACTCACTGCTCTGTCTCAGACATACGTAGTTGAAGGGAACGCCCTACTGCAGCACTCACTGCTCTGTCTCAGACATACGTAGTTGAAGGGAACGCCCTACTGCAGCAGTCACTGCTCTGTCTCAGACATACGTAGTTGAAGGGAACGTCCTACTGCAGCACTCACTGCTCTGTCTCAGACATACGTAGTTGACGGGAACGCCCTACTGCAGCACTCATTGCTCTGTCTCAGACATACGTAGTTGAAGGGAACGCCCAACTGCAGCACTCACTGCTCTGTCTCAGACATACGTAGTTGACGGGAACGCCCTACTGCAGCACTCACTGCTCTGTCTCAGACATACGTAGTTGAAGGAACGCCCTACTGCAGCACTCACTGCTCTGTCTCAGACAAACGTAGTTGACGGGAACGCCCTACTGCATCACTCACTGCTCTGTCTCAGACATACGTAGTTGAAGGGAACGCCCTACTGCAGCACTCACTGCTCTGTCTCAGACACGAATACGTAATTGACGGGAACACCCTACTGCAGCACTCACTGCTCTGTCTCAGACATACGTAGTTGACGGGAACGCCCTACTGCAGCACTCACTGCTCTGTCTCAGACATACGTAGTTGACGGGAACGCCTTACTGCAGCACTCCCTGCTCTGTCTCAGACATACGTAGTTGAAGGGAACGCCCTACTGCAGCACTCACTGCTCTGTCTCAGACATACGTAGTTGACGGGAACGCCCTACTGCAGCACTCACTGCTCTGTCTCAGACATACGTAGTTGACGGGAACGCCCTAGTGCAGCACTCACTGCTCTGTCTCAGACATACGTAGTTGACGGGAACGCCCTACTGCAGCACTCACTGCTCTGTCTCAGACATACGTAGTTGACGGGAACGCCCTACTGCAGCACTCACTGCTCTGTCTCAGACATGAATACGTAATTGACGGGAACGCCCTACTGCAGCACTCACTGCTCTGTCTCAGACATACGTAGTTGACGGGAACGCCCTACTGCAGCACTCACTGCTCTGTCTCAGACATACGTAGTTGAAGGGAACGCCCTACTGCAGCAGTCACTGCTCTGTCTCAGACATACGTAGTTGAAGGGAACGTCCTACTGCAGCACTCACTGCTCTGTCTCAGACATACGTAGTTGACGGGAACGCCCTACTGCAGCACTCATTGCTCTGTCTCAGACATACGTAGTTGAAGGGAACGCCCAACTGCAGCACTCACTGCTCTGTCTCAGACATACGTAGTTGACGGGAACGCCCTACTGCAGCACTCACTGCTCTGTCTCAGACATACGTAGTTGAAGGAACGCCCTACTGCAGCACTCACTGCTCTGTCTCAGACATACGTAGTTGAAGGGAACGCCCTACTGCAGCACTCACTGCTCTGTCTCAGACATACGTAGTTGAAGGGAACGCCCTACTGCAGCACTCACTGCTCTGTCTCAGACACGAATACGTAATTGAGGGAACACCCTACTGCAGCACTCACTGCTCTGTCTCAGACATACGTAGTTGAAGGAACGCCCTACTGCAGCACTCACTGCTCTGTCTCAGACATACGTAGTTGACGGGAACGCCCTACTGCAGCACTCACTGCTCTGTCTCAGACATACGTAGTTGAAGGGAACGCCCTCACTGCAGCACTCACTGCTCTGTCTCAGACATACGTAGTTGAAGGGAACGCCCTACTGCAGCACTCACTGCTCTGTCTCAGACATACGTAGTTGACGGGAACGCCCTACTGCAGCACTCACTGCTCTGTCTCAGACATACGTAGTTGAAGGGAACGCCCTACTGCAGCACTCACTGCTCTGTCTCAGACATACGTAGTTGACGGGAACGCCCTACTGCAGCACTCACTGCTCTGTATCAGACATGAATACGTAATTGACGGGAACGCCCTACTGCAGCACTCACTGCTCTGTCTCAGACATACGTAGTTGAAGGGAACGCCCTACTGCAGCACTCACTGCTCTGTCTCAGACATACGTAGTTGAAGGGAACGCCCTACTGCAGCACTCACTGCTCTGTCTCAGACATACGTTGTTGAAGGGAACGCCCTACTGCAGCACTCACTGCTCTGTCTCAGACAGAACGCATACGTAGTTGACAGGGAACGCCCTACTGCAGCACTCACTGCTCTGTCTCAGACATACGAAGTTGAAGGGAACGCCCTACTGCAGCACTCACTGCTCTACTGAGACTCACTGCTCTCAGACATACGTTGTTGAAGGAACGCCCTACTGCAGCACTCACTGCTCTGTCTCAGACATACGTAGTTGAAGGGAACGCCCTACTGCAGCACTCACTGCTCTGTCTCAGACATACGTAGTTGAAGGGAACGCCCTACTGCAGCACTCACTGCTCTGTCTCAGACATACGTAGTTGAAGGGAACGCCCAACTGCAGCACTCACTGCTCTGTCTCAGACATACGTAGTTGATGGGAACGCCCTACTGCAGCACTCACTGCTCTGTCTCAGACATACGTAGTTGAAGGGAACGCCCTACTGCAGCACTCACTGCTCTGTCTCAGACATACGTAGTTGACGGGAACGCCCTACTGCAGCACTCACTGCTCTGTCTCAGACATACGTAGTTGAAGGGAACGCCCTACTGCAGCACTCACTGCTCTGTCTCAGACAAGAATACGTAATTGACGGGAACACCCTACTGCAGCACTCACTGCTCTGTCTCAGACATACGTAGTTGACGGGAACGCCCTACTGCAGAACTCACTGCTCTGTCTCAGACATACGTAGTTGACGGGAACGCCTTACTGCAGCACTCACTGCTCTGTCTCAGACATACGTAGTTGAAGGGAACGCCCTACTGCAGCACTCACTGCTCTGTCTCAGACATACGTAGTTGACGGGAACGCCCTACTGCAGCACTCACTGCTCTGTCTCAGACATACGTAGTTGACGGGAACGCCCTACAGCAGCACTCACTGCTCTGTCTCAGACATACGTAGTTGACGGGAACGCCCTACTGCAGCACTCACTGCTCTGTCTCAGACATACGTAGTTGACGGGAACGCCCTACTGCAGCACTCACTGCTCTGTCTCAGACATGAATACGTAATTGACGGGAATGCCCTACTGCAGCACTCACTGCTCTGTCTCAGACATACGTAGTTGACGGGAACGCCCTACTGCAGCACTCACTGCTCTGTCTCAGACATACGTAGTTGGAGGGAACGCCCTACTGCAGCACTCACTGCTCTGTCTCAGACATACGTAGTTGAAGGGAACGCCCTACTGCAGCACTCACTGCTCTGTCTCAGACATACGTAGTTGAAGGGAACGCCCTACTGCAGCACTCACTGCTCTGTCTCAGACATACGTAGTTGAAGGGAACGCCCTACTGCAGCAGTCACTGCTCTGTCTCAGACATACGTAGTTGAAGGGAACGTCCTACTGCAGCACTCACTGCTCTGTCTCAGACATACGTAGTTGACGGGAACGCCCTACTGCAGCACACACTGCTCTGTCTCAGACATACGTAGTTGAAGGGAACGCCCTACTGCAGCACTCACTGCTCTGTCTCAGACATACGTAGTTGAAGGGAACGCCCTACTGCAGCACTCACTGCTCTGTCTCAGACATATGTTGTTGAAGGGAAAGCCCTACTGCAGCACTCACTGCTCTGTCTCAGACATACGTTGTTGAAGGGAACGCCCTACTGCAGCACTCACTGCTCTGTCTCAGACATACGTAGTTGAAGGGAACGCCCTACTGCAGCACTCACTGCTCTGTCTCAGACATACGTTGTTGAAGGGAACGCCCTACTGCAGCACTCACTGCTCTGTCTCAGACATACGTTGTTGAAGGGAACGCCCTACTGCAGCACTCACTGCTCTGTCTCAGACATACGTTGTTGAAGGGAACGCCCTACTGCAGCACTCACTGCTCTGTCTCAGACATACGTAGTTGAAGGGAACGCCCTACTGCAGCACTCACTGCTCTGTCTCCGACATACGTAGTTGAAGGGAACGCCCTACTGCAGCACTCACTGCTCTGTCTCAGACATACGTTGTTGAAGGGAACGCCCTACGGCAACACTCACTGCTCTGTCTCAGACATACGTAGTTGAAGGGAACGCCCTACTGCAGCACTCACTGCTCTGTCTCAGACATACGTAGTTGAAGGGAACGCCCTACTGCAGCACTCACTGCTCTGTCTCAGACATACGTATTTGAAGGGAACGCCCAACTGCAGCACTCACTGCTCTGTCTCAGACATACGTAGTTGACGGGAACGCCCTACTGCAGCACTCACTGCTCTGTCTCAGACATACGTAGTTGAAGGGAACGCCCTACAGCAGCACTCACTGCTCTGTCTCAGACATACGTAGTTGACGGGAACGCCCTACTGCAGCACTCACTGCTCTGTCTCAGACATACGTAGTTGAAGGGATCGCCCTACTGCAGCACTCACTGCTCTGTCTCAGACACGAATACGTAATTGACGGGAACACCCTACTGCAGCACTCACTGCTCTGTCTCAGACATACGTAGTTGACGGGAACGCCCTACTGCAGCACTCACTGCTCTGTCTCAGACATACGTAGTTGACGGGAACGCCTTACTACAGCACTCACTGCTTTTTCTCAGACATACGTAGTTGAAGGGAACGCCCTACTGCAGCACTCACTGCTCTGTCTCAGACATACGTAGTTGACGGGAACGCCCTACTGCGGCACTCACTGCTCTGTCTCAGACATACGTAGTTGACGGGAACGCCCTAGTGCAGCACTCACTGCTCTGTCTCAGACATACGTAGTTGACGGGAACGCCCTACTGCAGCACTCACTGCTCTGTATCAGACATACGTAGTTGACGGGAACGCCCTACTGCAGCACTCACTGCTCTGTCTCAGACATGAATACGTAATTGACGGGAACGCCCTACTGCAGCACTCACTGCTCTGTCTCAGACATACGTAGTTGACGGGAACGCCCTACTGCAGCACTCACTGCTCTGTCTCAGACATACGTAGTTGTAGGGAACGCCCTACTGCAGCACTCACTGCTCTGTCTCAGACATACGTAGTTGAAGGGAACGCCCTACTGCAGCACTCACTGCTCTGTCTCAGACATACGTAGTTGAAGGGAACGCCCTACTGCAGCAGTCACTGCTCTGTCTCAGACATACGTAGTTGAAGGGAACGTCCTACTGCAGCACTCACTGCTCTGTCTCAGACATACGTAGTTGACGGGAACGCCCTACTGCAGCACTCACTGCTCTGTCTCAGACATACGTAGTTGAAGGGAACGCCCAACTGCAGCACTCACTGCTCTGTCTCAGACATACGTAGTTGACGGGAACGCCCTACTGCAGCACTCACTGCTCTGTCTCAGACATACGTAGTTGAAGGGAACGCCCTACTGCAGCACTCACTGCTCTGTCTCAGACAAACGTAGTTGACGGGAACGCCCTACTGCATCACTCACTGCTCTGTCTCAGACATACGTAGTTGAAGGGAACGCCCTACTGCAGCACTCACTGCTCTGTCTCAGACACGAATACGTAATTGACGGGAACACCCTACTGCAGCACTCACTGCTCTGTCTCAGACATACGTAGTTGACGGGAACGCCCTACTGCAGCACTCACTGCTCTGTCTCAGACATACGTAGTTGACGGGAACGCCTTACTGCAGCACTCACTGCTCTGTCTCAGACATACGTAGTTGAAGGGAACGCCCTACTGCAGCACTCACTGCTCTGTCTCAGACATACGTAGTTGACGGGAACGCCCTACTGCAGCACTCACTGCTCTGTCTCAGACATACGTAGTTGACGGGAACGCCCTAGTGCAGCACTCACTGCTCTGTCTCAGACATACGTAGTTGACGGGAACGCCCTACTGCAGCACTCACTGCTCTGTCTCAGACATACGTAGTTGACGGGAACGCCCTACTGCAGCACTCACTGCTCTGTCTCAGACATGAATACGTAATTGACGGGAACGCCCTACTGCAGCACTCACTGCTCTGTCTCAGACATACGTAGTTGACGGGAACGCCCTACTGCAGCACTCACTGCTCTGTCTCAGACATACGTAGTTGGAGGGAACGCCCTACTGCAGCACTCACTGCTCTGTCTCAGACATACGTAGTTGAAGGGAACGCCCTACTGCAGCATTCACTGCTCTGTCTCAGACATACGTAGTTGAAGGGAACGCCCTACTGCAGCACTCACTGCTCTGTCTCAGACATACGTAGTTGAAGGGAACGCCCTACTGCAGCAGTCACTGCTCTGTCTCAGACATACGTAGTTGAAGGGAACGTCCTACTGCAGCACTCACTGCTCTGTCTCAGACATACGTAGTTGACGGGAACGCCCTACTGCAGCACTCATTGCTCTGTCTCAGACATACGTAGTTGAAGGAACGCCCAACTGCAGCACTCACTGCTCTGTCTCAGACATACGTAGTTGACGGGAACGCCCTACTGCAGCACTCACTGCTCTGTCTCAGACATACGTAGTTGAAGGGAACGCCCTACTGCAGCACTCACTGCTCTGTCTCAGACATACGTAGTTGACGGGAACGCCCTACTGCATCACTCACTGCTCTGTCTCAGACATACGTAGTTGAAGGGAACGCCCTACTGCAGCACTCACTGCTCTGTCTCAGACACGAATACGTAATTGACGGGAACACCCTACTGCAGCACTCACTGCTCTGTCTCAGACATACGTATTTGACGGGAACGCCCTACTGCAGCACTCACTGCTCTGTCTCAGACATACGTAGTTGACGGGAACGCCCTACTGCAGCACTCACTGCTCTGTCTCAGACACACGTAGTTGACGGGAACGCCCTACTGCAGCACTCACTGCTCTGTCTCAGACATACGTAGTTGACGGGAACGCCCTACTGCAGCACTCACTGCTCTGTCTCAGACATGAATACGTAATTGACGGGAACGCCCTACTGCAGCACTCACTGCTCTGTCTCAGACATACGTAGTTGACGGGAACGCCCTACTGCAGCACTCACTGCTCTGTCTCAGACATACGTAGTTGGAGGGAACGCCCTACTGCAGCACTCACTGCTCTGTCTCAGACATACGTAGTTGAAGGGAACGCCCTACTGCAGCACTCACTGCTCTGTCTCAGACATACGTAGTTGAAGGGAACGCCCTACTGCAGCACTCACTGCTCTGTCTCAGACATACGTAGTTGAAGGGAACGCCCTACTGCAGCAGTCACTGCTCTGTCTCAGACATACGTAGTTGAAGGGAACGTCCTACTGCAGCACTCACTGCTCTGTCTCAGACATACGTAGTTGACGGGAACGCCCTACTGCAGCACTCACTGCTCTGTCTCAGACATACGTAGTTGAAGGGAACGCCCTACTGCAGCACTCACTTCTCTGTCTCAGACATACGTAGTTGAAGGGAACGCCCTACTGCAGCACTCACTGCTCTGTCTCAGACATACGTAGTTGAAGGGAACGCCCTACTGCAGCACTCACTGCTCTGTCTCAGACATACGTAGTTGAAGGGAACGCCCTACTGCAGCACTCACTGCTCTGTCTCAGACATACGTAGTTGAAGGGAACGCCCTACTGCAGCACTCACTGCTCTGTCTCAGACATACGTAGTTGACAGGAACGCCCTACTGCATCACTCACTGCTCTGTCTCAGACATACGTAGTTGAAGGGAACGCCCTACTGCAGCACTCACTGCTCTGTCTCAGACATACGTATTTGAAGGGAACGCCCTACTGCAGCACTCACTGCTCTGTCTCAGACATACGTATTTGAAGGGAACGCCCAACTGCAGCACTCACTGCTCTGTCTCAGACATACGTAGTTGACGGGAACGCCCTACTGCAGCACTCACTGCTCTGTCTCAGACATACGTAGTTGAAGGGAACGCCCTACTGCAACACTCACTGCTCTGTCTCAGACATACGTAGTTGAAGGGAACGCCCTACTGCAGCACTCACTGCTCTGTCTCAGACATGAATACGTAATTGACGGGAACGCCCTACTGCAGCACTCACTGCTCTGTCTCAGACATGAATACATAATTGACGGGAACGCCCTACTGCAGCACTCACTGCTCTGTCTCAGACATACGTAGTTGGAGGGAACGCCCTACTGCAGCACTCACTGCTCTGTCTCAGACATACGTAGTTGAAGGGAACGCCCTACTGCAGCACTCACTGCTCTGTCTCAGACATACGTAGTTGAAGGGAACGCCCTACTGCAGCACTCTCTGCTCTGTCTCAGACATACGTAGTTGAAGGGAACGCCCTACTGCAGCACTCACTGCTCTGTCTCAGACATACGTAGTTGACGGGAACGCCCTACTGCAGCACTCACTGCTCTGTCTCAGACATACGTAGTTGAAGGGAACGCCCTACTGCAGCACTCACTGCTCTGTCTCAGACATACGTAGTTGAAGGGATCGCCCTACTGCAGCACTCACTGCTCTGTCTCAGACATACGTAGTTGAAGGGAACGCCCTACTGGAGCACTCACTGCTCTGTCTCAGACATACGTAGTTGACGGGAACGCCCTACTGCAGCACTCACTGCTCTGTCTCAGACATACGTAGTTGACGGGAACGCCCTACTGCAGCACTCACTGCTCTGTCTCAGACATACGTAGTTGACGGGAACGCCCTACTGCAGCACTCACTGCTCTGTCTCAGACATACGTAGTTGACGGGAACGCCCTACTGCAGCACTCACTGCTCTGTCTCAGACATACGTAGTTGACGGGAACGCCCTACTGCAGCACTCACTGCTCTGTCTCAGACATACGTAGTTGACGGGAACGCCCTACTGCAGCACTCACTGCTCTGTCTCAGACATACGTAGTTGACGGGAACGCCCTACTGCAGCACTCACTGCTCTGTCTCAGACATACGTAGTTGACGGGAACGCCCTACTGCAGCACTCACTGCTCTGTCTCAGACATACGTAGTTGACGGGAACGCCCTACTGCAGCACTCACTGCTCTGTCTCAGACATACGTAGTTGAGGGGAACGCCCTACTGCAGCACTCACTGCTCTGTCTCAGACATACGTAGTTGACGGGAACGCCCTACTGCAGCACTCACTGCTCTGTCTCAGACATACGTAGTTGACGGGAACGCCCTACTGCAGCACTCACTGCTCTGTCTCAGACTTACGTAGTTGACGGGAACGCCCTACTGCAGCACTCACTGCTCGGTCTCAGACTTACGTAGTTGACGGGAACGCCCTAATGCAGCACTCACTGCTCGGTCTCAGACATACGTAGTTGACGGGAACGCCCTACTGCAGCACTCACTGCTCGGTCTCAGACATACGTAGTTGACGGGAACGCCCTACTGCAGCACTCACTGCTCTGTCTCAGACATACGTAGTTGAAGGGAACGCCCTACTGCAGCACTCACTGCTCGGTCTCAGACATACGTAGTTGACGGGAACGCCCTACTGCAGCACTCACTGCTCGGTCTCAGACATACGTAGTTGACGGGAACGCCCTACTGCAGCACTCACTGCTCTGTCTCAGACATACGTAGTTGACGGGAACGCCCTACTGCAGCACTCACTGCTCTGTCTCAGACATACGTAGTTGAAGGGAACGCCCTACTGCAGCACTCACTGCTCTGTCTCAGACATACGTAGTTGACGGGAACGCCCTACTGCAGCACTCACTGCTCTGTCTCAGACATACGTAGTTGACGGGAACGCCCTACTGCAGCACTCACTGCTCTGTCTCAGACATACGTAGTTGAAGGGAACGCCCTACTGCAGCACTCACTGCTCTGTCTCAGACATACGTCGTTGACGGGAACGCCCTACTGCAGCACTCACTGCTCTGTCTCAGACATACGTCGTTGACGGGAACGCCCTACTGCAGCACTCACTGCTCTGTCTCAGACATACGTCGTTGACGGAACGCCCTACTGCAGCACTCACTGCTCTGTCTCAGACATACGTCGTTGACGGAACGCCCTACTGCAGCACTCACTGCTCTGTCTCAGACATACGTCGTTGACGGGAACGCCCTACTGCAGCACTCACTGCTCTGTCTCAGACATACGTCGTTGACGGGAACGCCCTACTGCAGCACTCACTGCTCTGTCTCAGACATACGTCGTTGACGGGAACGCCCTACTGCAGCACTCACTGCTCTGTCTCAGACATACGTCGTTGACGGAACGCCCTACTGCAGCACTCACTGCTCTGTCTCAGACATACGTCGTTGACGGGAACGCCCTACTGCAGCACTCACTGCTCTGTCTCAGACATACGTCGTTGACGGGAACGCCCTACTGCAGCACTCACTGCTCTGTCTCAGACATACGTCGTTGACGGGAACGCCCTACTGCAGCACTCACTGCTCTGTCTCAGACATACGTCGTTGACGGGAACGCCCTACTGCAGCACTCACTGCTCTGTCTCAGACATACGTCGTTGACGGGAACGCCCTACTGCAGCACTCACTGCTCTGTCTCAGACATACGTCGTTGACGGGAACGCCCTACTGCAGCACTCACTGCTCTGTCTCAGACATACGTCGTTGACGGGAACGCCCTACTGCAGCACTCACTGCTCTGTCTCAGACATACGTCGTTGACGGGAACGCCCTACTGCAGCACTCACTGCTCTGTCTCAGACATACGTCGCTGACGGGAACGCCCTACTGCAGCACTCACTGCTCTGTCTCAGACATACGTCGCTGACGGGAACGCCCTACTGCAGCACTCACTGCTCTGTCTCAGACATACGTCGCTGACGGGAACGCCCTACTGCAGCACTCACTGCTCTGTCTCAGACATACGTCGCTGACGGGAACGCCCTACTGCAGCACTCACTGCTCTGTCTCAGACATACGTCGCTGACGGGAACGCCCTACTGCAGCACTCACTGCTCTGTCTCAGACATACGTCGCTGACGGGAACGCCCTACTGCAGCACTCACTGCTCTGTCTCAGACATACGTCGCTGACGGGAACGCCCTACTGCAGCACTCACTGCTCTGTCTCAGACATACGTCGCTGACGGGAACGCCCTACTGCAGCACTCACTGCTCTGTCTCAGACATACGTCGCTGACGGGAACGCCCTACTGCAGCACTCACTGCTCTGTCTCAGACATACGTCGCTGACGGGAACGCCCTACTGCAGCACTCACTGCTCTGTCTCAGACATACGTCGCTGACGGGAACGCCCTACTGCAGCACTCACTGCTCTGTCTCAGACATACGTCGCTGACGGGAACGCCCTACTGCAGCACTCACTGCTCTGTCTCAGACATACGTCGCTGACGGGAACGCCCTACTGCAGCACTCACTGCTCTGTCTCAGACATACGTCGCTGACGGGAACGCCCTACTGCAGCACTCACTGCTCTGTCTCAGACATACGTCGCTGACGGGAACGCCCTACTGCAGCACTCACTGCTCTGTCTCAGACATACGTCGCTGACGGGAACGCCCTACTGCAGCACTCACTGCTCTGTCTCAGACATACGTCGCTGACGGGAACGCCCTACTGCAGCACTCACTGCTCTGTCTCAGACATACGTCGCTGACGGGAACGCCCTACTGCAGCACTCACTGCTCTGTCTCAGACATACGTCGCTGACGGGAACGCCCTACTGCAGCACTCACTGCTCTGTCTCAGACATACGTCGCTGACGGGAACGCCCTACTGCAGCACTCACTGCTCTGTCTCAGACATACGTCGCTGACGGGAACGCCCTACTGCAGCACTCACTGCTCTGTCTCAGACATACGTCGCTGACGGGAACGCCCTACTGCAGCACTCACTGCTCTGTCTCAGACATACGTCGCTGACGGGAACGCCCTACTGCAGCACTCACTGCTCTGTCTCAGACATACGTCGCTGACGGGAACGCCCTACTGCAGCACTCACTGCTCTGTCTCAGACATACGTCGCTGACGGGAACGCCCTACTGCAGCACTCACTGCTCTGTCTCAGACATACGTCGCTGACGGGAACGCCCTACTGCAGCACTCACTGCTCTGTCTCAGACATACGTCGCTGACGGGAACGCCCTACTGCAGCACTCACTGCTCTGTCTCAGACATACGTCGCTGACGGGAACGCCCTACTGCAGCACTCACTGCTCTGTCTCAGACATACGTCGCTGACGGGAACGCCCTACTGCAGCACTCACTGCTCTGTCTCAGACATACGTCGCTGACGGGAACGCCCTACTGCAGCACTCACTGCTCTGTCTCAGACATACGTCGCTGACGGGAACGCCCTACTGCAGCACTCACTGCTCTGTCTCAGACATACGTCGCTGACGGGAACGCCCTACTGCAGCACTCACTGCTCTGTCTCAGACATACGTCGCTGACGGGAACGCCCTACTGCAGCACTCACTGCTCTGTCTCAGACATACGTCGCTGACGGGAACGCCCTACTGCAGCACTCACTGCTCTGTCTCAGACATACGTCGCTGACGGGAACGCCCTACTGCAGCACTCACTGCTCTGTCTCAGACATACGTATTTGACGGGAACGCCCTACTGCAGCACTCACTGCTCTGTCTCAGACATACGTCGCTGACGGGAACGCCCTACTGCAGCACTCACTGCTCTGTCTCAGACATACGTCGCTGACGGGAACGCCCTACTGCAGCACTCACTGCTCTGTCTCAGACATACGTCGCTGACGGGAACGCCCTACTGCAGCACTCACTGCTCTGTCTCAGACATACGTCGCTGACGGGAACGCCCTACTGCAGCACTCACTGCTCTGTCTCAGACATACGTCGCTGACGGGAACGCCCTACTGCAGCACTCACTGCTCTGTCTCAGACATACGTCGCTGACGGGAACGCCCTACTGCAGCACTCACTGCTCTGTCTCAGACATACGTCGCTGACGGGAACGCCCTACTGCAGCACTCACTGCTCTGTCTCAGACATACGTCGTTGACGGGAACGCCCTACTGCAGCACTCACTGCTCTGTCTCAGACATACGTCGCTGACGGGAACGCCCTACTGCAGCACTCACTGCTCTGTCTCAGACATACGTCGCTGACGGGAACGCCCTACTGCAGCACTCACTGCTCTGTCTCAGACATACGTCGCTGACGGGAACGCCCTACTGCAGCACTCACTGCTCTGTCTCAGACATACGTCGCTGACGGGAACGCCCTACTGCAGCACTCACTGCTCTGTCTCAGACATACGTCGCTGACGGGAACGCCCTACTGCAG